>JANZLH020000097.1:425584-437851 GCA_026770325.2 Erythroxylum fimbriatum
AAAACTCACCCAAAATTTGCATCTATTTTTCAGGTCTTGAAGAGTACCCCGTTTGACACGGGAGTATGTCTACTGTATGCAAGGGACAGATAGAGGTCGGGATCAGTTCGCGTCTGCATTAGTGTCTCATAAATTGTATTCCGAAATCTCTGTAAAAGAATGCTCTGTATTTATAGTGAGCCCAATTTGGTTATGGCTTTTTGTTCATTAAATGGCTTTTGTAAATTATTATTGGATGATTGTAATAACTGAAAATGTTTATTTATGAACGTGGGCTCAGATTGTTTACTGTCTATTCCGCGCACACGAGTGTAATGGAAAAAAATTTTATACTAAGTTTCGACTGACTGATGTAGCACGCCACCATCACGGGGCACGGACTCGGATATCACCAACGATGTCGGGTTCGGGTCACGCGGGAGTGGGGTGTTACACTTTTAATGCCTCAAGAAATCCTTTTTAAGTTTGCATGTCTGTGAGCTCCATGGTAGAATATCACGAGGATGGTCTTGTTTGTTTGTTTTCTTCATTTCTCACTTTTCTGTACCCTAAATAAAAAGTTGGATCTTTGTACAATTAAGTCTTCCAATTTCAATTTTGGTAGGATTTGTTACGCAAAACATTATCTCCATATCAATTGAAGACACCATAAGATTACAAGCAGACAGCTTGAAACCCTTTTTACTACAAATTTGAAATTAAATTGGATTTAGAATTAAAGTGATGCTCAAAAATTTTTTTTGAAACTTAGTCAATTTTAAAAGGGTCTAGATAAGAAAAAAAAACTTTAATAGTTCTTTATGTTAAAAATAATAAAAAAGAAATTAATATCATATAATATTTTTCAACTAATTTAACATATTAAAACATTTTTAACTAAGTAAAAATCATAAAGATATTTTTATATTTTTAGAGGAAGACGTCGCCTTAATAGACCAAGGTCTGAGGCAATTTATTTCCTTTTGGGAGACTTGCTGACGGTCAACGTAATTCGGTACAGTGATCGTACCTGCTAACGGTCAACGTACATTTGATACGGTAAACATGCCTCAGTGGTCCAAGGCTTACTGATGCTTAATCCAAGTGGTTCTGACTAATTATAGCTCTATACTTAAATCATACATCTCCAAGTTAGGAGTTCCCAATAATAGCTATAAATGTATTATGTATAGACCCCAATGTCTGTGTGGAGGCTCTGAATACGTGGTTAAATAGGCTCCTCAAGTATCCACCTTGAGTACATGCCCAAAGCTTCTGGTCTCGTGTACTCTGGAGCGGTGTGACCTGCTCCCTGCAAAAGCCAGAAGGACCAGAAATGATCACAGGGAAAGAGAAAAGAGGAAGAGAATAAATCCCTTCAGTTACCTTTAAAGTCGCAAATGTCAACCTGTTAGAGTAAGTCCTCGTGTATCTGCTCAAGTTCAAATGCATTAAAAAAAAAAAAGCATATGAAACTATTGCCCTTGAAGTTGCAGGAAAACCCTTCCACTTGCCCAAAAAAAAAAAGTTAAAACAGAGGTTTAGATTTGGTACAGACCCTGCAATTTGGCCATTGACCCACCATGGTCGCCAATCGCTAACAATGGAGTAGTTTAAGGACCTTATCCATTCCTGAGTTCCGACATATGGTACAGTCATATCATGGTCACCACTGTTTCAGATTTAATTCCCAGATGTCAATGTATAATTCACAAACTCCATGAAGAAGGTAGTGTATATAAAATGTAATACAGGAAGTGAGAACCTGTAGACTAGTATGCGGTAACCTTTCTTCCCAAGGAATGCATGATACTCTGTGCTGCTCTGGATGTTATTTTCATAAGATATTCCATAATTGCATCTCAACCATTGCCCTATACTCCCCTGCTTAAAGTTATTAGTTTTTGTGTTACTGTCTTGTCTTTCTCATGATTTTGTTTTAAGACTAAGTCTGAATATAACACATACATACCTCTCTTATATCAAGTGCTTTGCGGACATTTTTGTCATCCATCCAGTACTTACAGAGCAGATATGCATAATTCTGAAACAACGCGCGACAACGTGAAACAAAGAATATGATTATGTTATTTATAGGGTAAGTTTGGACTACTTACTCGACAGCCAATTGTAGGAAGTATCTGTTCCAAATGAACGTAATCTCGATAAAGAGACCTTCTCTTGTCAAGCATTTGTTCTGGCCTTGGGGAAGCAAAAGCGCAAATGGGCTCCAAAATATGAACAGGGTTTATCGCAAATGTACACTGGAAGGTTGTGAACACAACCATATGTATGTCAACCAACATATGTCTGATAATAATACTTCGGACAGAAACATAGAAAGGGTTTTGCCTTACCTGGTAATATTGCATCACATGTTTCGTACACTCGGTGTTGCTTGGATCAGGGTTGAAATAGTTGTTCCCGCAACTATTCTTCAATAACTGGAACAAAGTACAAGTTGTCAAGTATTGCACCAATTACGAACAATACTGGTTGTAGTAAATTACAATGGCAAGATGAACTGAAACTGCATTGCTCGTTTTGCAGTTTAAAATCTCCAATACAAGTTCTAGTTTCTGATGATTAATCATATTCTACTTTTGAAACTCGTGAGTTCAGATTAATAACTGAGTGTTTGTGATCATCACCTGGTATAGTTCATCAGAAATAAGTCCCACTCGATGCGCGTATGGAACCCTGGAGTTGTAATCCACCGTAGAATCTGTCGAAGGGTTTCCAACTAGGACTCCCTGAAACCGTCCAATATCAAATTAGTAATTCTAGACTAAACTACTAGTACTGGGGGTTTTGCATAGAGATTTGAAGATGAAGGATTCCGTTTCTTTTTTCAGGGTGGGATCAAATGTATCATACGTTACTCTTGACTAGTGAGTACTCACCTTGAGGTTTATCGGTGGTGTGGTCCCGGCCTCGTTTGCTGCGTTACCAGAAAATACGTAACCTTAACAATCAACAAACAAAGAACAAAAGGGCACTGTGCTTCAGCTTCATCAATTTTATCTTTATGCATACCATCAGAGATATGTTTAGCTATAGCTGGGACTGTGAGGCCAGCGTAAGAATCTCCACCAACATAGAGCGGATTTGAGATAAATTCTGGATGATCTTTTAGCCACTGCAAGAATAACACCAATCCAATTAGGATGCTTATCAGTATGAAACAAGAACAATAAAAAGCTGTTGCCTCACTGCCCCTGAGAACTAGTTTGGGATTGTACGACAGTATGTATATATATATATATATATATTACCCTTCTCAGAAATTCATCGGCGTGAGAGACTGACAAATAATCGCTCGAATGAAAAGCATGGGGTGTTCTTCCATAGGAATATCCAGTCCCAACAGGGAGATCCATAAATATTATGCTGGATACCTGAAACCTCAACAATCAGTATATTTACATATCAAGAGAAATAACTCCCTCTATATGGTTACCAACTGATCTGATCACCTTGGTCCACGAGTATGGATTGTAGACCAGTGTGGGTAAGCTCCCGTTGTACTCCACAACCTTGAAATTTAGTGGACCTACATCGACAATTGACCATCGATCAACTCGAGCAGCCGTTTTTAGCTTGTAATTTGTTTATTACATGCAAGAAAATACCCCCCAGAAAAGCTGAAGTCCCTTTGGATCTTGTTTAATATGATATTGTCATCACCTGAACTAATTGGTCATAAAGATCTATGGAGAATTCAGAACTTTGAGAATCTTCTTCTCGAGTCCAAAGAAATCCAAATTGATATAAGGTATTATACAAAAAGAAGACCTTTAAAAAACGAGTAGAATTCGCTCAGTTCATTAGCAAACTATACAGAAACTTGACTCAAACAAAGCAACTTGGTTCTTATAATCCTTACCAATTTCAAAAACAAGACCTGAGAAGCCAGAACATCCAGGGCCGCCAGTCAACCAGAATACGAGAGGGTCTTCTGTAGCATTCCTTTCTGACTTGACAAAGTAGTAGAAGAGCTGCACGTCCTCTGATTCTCCGACACCAATATAACTGAAAATTGCCCATTTTACAAACTGTAAGTAACCAACTTCCTGCTATAACTCTGATCAATATACCATCTTCCTGAAACTAAGATAACAAAACTAACCCAGTTTCAAAATGAAAAGGAAGTGGCCCTTGAAAACCAGGAAGCTGATTAACCAATGAAGACGCCGCTAGTTGCAGCCAACAGTGTAACAACATAAACAAAACATAAAAACTCGGGTTGTTCATAATTCTGGAGGTTGCCATGACCAAGTGTTTGCTTGTCTTTTTTCAGCAATAGAATGCAACTTCACGCATATGTAGTCTTCTGGCGATAATTATGGAGAAGCCGTAAGGGATTGCAACTTTGACGAAAACGAGCTATAGTGTGAGGTTTGTAATAAAAGAAGTACAGTCGTGATAAGGCGACAGGAACAAGAGTAAGAGTGCTGCAGTTTAGAACCAAACACGAGTCATGTCATTCGCTAGAAAACAAAGGTATCGAGCTATAATTTACGACTAAGAAGACAAAATTTGGAAATTTTGGCCAATTGCAAATTGTTGCAGGCTGTTGTTTCTTAATAATTTCAAGTTGGTGGTCCATTTTGGTGTGTAGTCACTTGGTCATTGCGTTCTTTTTCTGTGCACGTAAGTCCACGGGACTAGGGTTCTGCTTAATATGGAGGTGTAGGATAGTATCATGTGTTGGATAATATTGGAAATGGACCCCTTCGTTCGCACATGTGACATGAAAAGAAAAGAAAATTCATGAAGCTGAACGAGTCCAAGAACAAAAACAGAACACTTGGGAGGGGGTAGGACTAGGAGTTGCCTCTCTACACATATTTGTTCATCAATTTCAATGGTAGATAAAATATTCTTTGCAATCAGGTAAGGAGGCTTCACTTGATTTTGTCTTTTGCTAATTTGTTAGTAAGCGACAAAAACAAAAATAAATAATAAAAAACATGTCATTAACAGCTCAGCCATCGTAATTGGGAACCAATTGTCAACTTCCATGACGGGATGAGTTAATAACGATTAACTCGTTGATAAATCTGAACTCCTTTTTCTGGGATTACTCAAACTTTTACCATTTTATGAGATTATGTCAGACATTTTATGTAATATAAATTAGGAGATCAGACAATCTGTTAAGATTAACCAGTTCTATCTTTTGTTACCATTGATTAATTAGTTTTTATCTTATTTTATTAAATCTTATCTACATATTTATATAAGATCCACATAAACATATGACCAAGATTAAAGAGGTGTTACTAATAAGCTATTTTTTAATTTATCGACTAAAAGTTAACTTTTTGACTATCTTAAAAAACTATTGATATATTTAATAAACAACTTATTAGTTAGTTTATTTAATTTCAATAAGTTAATTTTGAAAAGCTTTATAAGAGAAGCTTTTTTAATAATCAGCCAAAAATTAATCGGTAAAAAATCAATTATACCCTCTTTTCATAATTTTTGAATTATTCTATAATGGTTAATTTTTTTTGTTACAAAATAAAAAATATATTATGATAACAAAATTTTTTAAAAAAATTTATATTTTTTATTAGAGTTAAAATCTTAAATTTTTATAAAATTAAATATTTAATCATAATCTTTTAAATTCTTTTTTTTACGTCATGTCCTTATAAGTCATTTTACACTTAAACCGTCAATACTAAACAACTAATTTTATCAGACATTAATTACTACTAAATAATTAATTTTATCAAACATCTTTAATATACAATTAATATTATGTACAATTGAAATCAACTAATATAATCAACTGTTAAATAACCATTATTAAAATCAATCAACAAATAATGCAATCAGATGATTGCAACAAGAGCCTAAATAGCATAGCGTTCAATCATGGGACTGGGTGCTCCTACCGCTCAATTGGTGTTAAAGAGTATCTTGAAAGGTGATAGTCAATTCAGTTCCCTATCCAATGTCAGAAACACCCTCGTAAATACCAGAAAAACTAAAACTAGGGACACTTATAGGAAAAAGTAAAATTTAAGTTAATGAACACCTTATTTGAAGAGGTTACAAAACAAATTACATGTTCTTTGTGAAATGCCAATGAGAAAAAAATTAGCTTAAGATACACAGCTAATAATCCTTCCTTTTATGGCCAAAATCACCATTACATGGATGTAAATGCTGACTATCTCTTTTTCATGCTTTCTTGTAACCAAAGAAGAAAACTATACTTAAAGTACCTCCATATCAAGGTAATTCTTCAACAGGTGTCCACAATCATTCTGTTTTCATGACCTGAACTATCAGCAACTTTCTCCATGTCCATAACGATGGTTTCTTCATCTCTTTTCATCCTCTACTCTCTCAACTTTCAATTTCTACCGGAAATGTCAACAACGGCCCCACAAGTATTAACAATAGATTTTGAAGTGCAAGTATCGAAGTAAATTTTCAGTGACAGTACAATCACATACCTTTGTAACCAGAGGTGGGTCGGTCGACATTCGAGAAAACATTTTTGAGTAAAGCTTTGCATCCCTCTTGTTGCTTTCAACCTGAAGTTGTTTCAGACTCTTTTGAAGTGACTTGATCTCCCTGAAAAGGGAACAATAGAAGTGAATGATACAAGATGGTGCATTTTTTTTAATTTAGCAGTAATAATGTCTTCCAATACCTATTATGAGGGTCAACCTCAAGAGCTTTCTTGATGTCCAATTCAGCAAGGAAGAGATCAGCAGTTTGTATGTATGCTTGTGCCCTCCTGTAAAGAGCTTTTACATTGGTGAACTCAATATTTAGAACCTGAGGAGCATCAATAATCATCATAATACTGTTAGTGAACTTGGGAGATCCCATGCACAAAGATATCTCAGCATTCACCGGCGTCAACAGCAAAATACTTCCACAAGTCACACCCAAATGTGTGACAAATAAACTATTTGGTGATTTGCTTTTAAAAATTCTAGAAAGATTTTGAAAATGCTTTTAAATTTAGCACTTACCTTTGAACATAGTTCGATTGCTTTGGGAAAATCAACAAGTTTAAGACAACAAGCAGCACCATTCAGCCAGCAAGATACTCTTAATACTTTAACTAGCTTTTCGTCATCATCCCCAAAGGATGATTCTTCTTCAACATAGTCAGCCGCCTGATGGAATGGGAAAAACGTTACTCATAAAGTACCCAGAAATTTCTGAACATTTACACCTAGGGAACATCATGCGGGAAATTTTCCAAATTTCTAAAAACCAAGTTACCTTATCATACTTCTTCCATGCTCGTTCATATTTTTCACCTTTAAATAATAGATTTCCTTCCTCCTTTCTCCTTCCAACGGCCTCAATTTTCTCCTGATTATTCATCTCCCACGGTGCTTTCTCCTGTTAATCAACCATCAGAAAATATACCGATAGGATGACCCACGTTACACAATAAAGCACCTCAATAGTTGTTTTGGTTGAAGCGGTATGGAAGGATGCAGAGTTAGTGAGTACTGTGTATTACATGATCATTGCAAATATAGCCGAGCATACTCTTTTTACTATACTGCATAATAACACAAGCAGTACCTTAACAAAATCTAACATTTCAGCTTCATAAACCAACAATGAATTTGGAGGCACAGTAGCAAGATCTTTCTTCACTTCAACACCTCCAAAACCATAGTCAGGACTTATAGTTATGATTGCCTGCTCGCCTTTCTTCATTGTTGCTGCTGCTCTGTCTAAACCAGAGATAACTTGTTCTACATATATAAAAGCAAAGGTATTTCATTCCCAGATCTTCTTAATGACCAAAGTAAAAAAAGCATATGAGATAAACTAACCTTCATCTGTCAGAAATTGCAAAGGCTGCTCTCCATCAATTCCTTTCTTTTCAAATATAGTTCCATCTTGTAACTTAGCCGTATAGCTAACTGCACCATGAAATGAGTATCTAAACAATAAACATTGTTGATAAAGGTACAATCATCTATTACAAATTTAGGAAGCTACACTTTTCATGAGAAAACTTCCAACAAAATTAGTTGGCAGATTATCTCACTACATATGAAATGTATAGATTCTCTTCCACTAATAATATGAAACTTAAAGGCTTCACTTACTGTTGATTCCATCATAGAGATCCACGTAAGCAGTATGAAATGCCACAAAGGTAGTTGCTCAAATAACAGCATGTATTCATCAATGCACTTACCATTCACAGATGCACCTTCATTTGCAACCAAGGTTCCCTCTCCCTCTTTCAGAATCTTTTTAAATACCTTGCCATCGCCAATGACATCAACAACAGGCTTAAAGGAGACCAACTCCAAATCAAGGTTCACTACAGAATTTGGTGGAATCGGATGAATGATCCCATCACCAACATCTTTCCCTTCTTCCCCAAAAGCATCTGCATTTTTTTCCCACTTAAAGGTATAAGCATGAAGGCCCTTGAATAGCAATCAACTTAATGATTTACATAAGTTGAAATTCCAACTAGATACAAATTGCCATACCATGACGACAACAGAACTTGCACAGTTATAATTGCCTCTTTTGCCCAAATCCCACATTAGGACAATCATAAACACAGTTATATGCCAGAAATGAATACATAACTAAGGGCATAACTTAACTACCTATACAATAGGCTAGCAGCTTTGGGAACACATAAAATAAAGTCTCAACAGACAGAAATGTCAGTGGGAATGGGATAGATCAACTTCTGATATTGACTTTGCATTACAATTTACACAGTGTAAGAGAATGTTGCAGCAACGTCAATGAATCATGACAACTCCAAAGGGTGGCTTGTTAAGCCATTACTTGCAGAAATGAAATTGAATATTAGTTTTGAACACCGTAAAGATGGTTACCTTTTCAACTCCACATTGATTAAGAAAAAATACTTTCTTGAAACTCACCCACAAGCAAAAATCTCCTAACTTCTATATCATAATAGGAAAGATAATGAAACTACAGATGTCAGCTATAACTTAAAAGACAAATATCATGAGTTTTGCCTCCCCTTTAAGATCACACAATTGTTTATTACTGTTCAATACTGGAATTAATCCGATCAAAAGTAACTAAAACTAATCATTTGAAATTAATACATATACATCATAGAAGAAAACAAAAGATTAATGAGATATAGGATATTTATTTACAACAGTGGTGCCACATACATTGACTCTGAACAATTACTTTAACCTTCTCTCCTCCTTTCATGGTTATGATAGCTTTCGGCAATGCAGGAAACAGATGGTCTGTATTAAATATAATGATTAGTCAACAGTCTGCAGAGATCAGCATCATCCAGAAATGACTGATATTGTGAAATATTTACCATATAATTCTATTCATAAGCATTACCATCTTTAACATGTAATTCAATCCCTTCCTCCAGTGTACTGGCAACAATTGTACCATCAGCAAGGGTCACCTGATACTTCACTGCATCAAAACCAAACCACATCAGTCTGCTGGGACACATTAAGACCAACAAGGAAACAAAAGCATATACATAACGAAAGATCAATGTACCAAGAACTTCATCTAAGTCACCGGGATGCTCCATCCTCTTTCCTTTCTCTATAATTTTCTTAATAACACCACCATCTTTGGTCACATCCACCACTGTTATCCAAGAAACCAATTCAACCTCAAATTGAACAACCGAATTTGGAGGCACGCCCTCCCGACCAGCAACTCCATAGCCCATCTCAGGAGGTAATGTAAGCAACGAGCGTTCACCCTTTTTCATGGTAATAACTCCATGATCCAACCCAGTCACCACTTCACCTGTTAAAAAACACAGAAAAATCAAGCAAAAACAAAGAACCAACTAAAACTACCGAATTCAACCAACCCCAAGAAGATACAAAAATGTCTCACCTTTACCCAGTTTGAGAGTGACCGGTACATTTCTATCTCTTGTAGAGTCGAACTTCGTCCCATCAAGCAAAGTTCCCACATAATGAACTGCATTTTAAACTCATTCCATTAAAACTAGAAACGTAATGCATCATAGAAACAGATTAAACGCATATCACAGACATTTGCGAGTATGAATAAAGGATCTTATTCATGCATATATTTGGGTACCAGTAACTTCATCGTTGAACTCAGGGGTCTCCCAGCCAACCCCCTTTTGGAGTAGCAGCTTCTTGATTCCAGAGTTATTAAGCTCTCTCTCTTCACCTACTTTGAGAGGCGGCGCCGATTCGATCACTTCCCCTGGTTCCTCGTCGAGCTCATCTTCGTCCTCAATTTCCGACAACCGTGTCCTCATTTACCAGCTGCTCTCTCTCTCTTCCCTCGATGAACGTAGCAGTTTCTGGACAATTCGATTTATGTCTTGTCAATGGAAAGTACGTGGCGGGAGGGACAATATTCTTTTGAGCTTAAACAGTTTCTTCTTATCAAGGAAAACTCTTTAATGCACATCTCTATTTAACTCACCTAGACTCACTTGATTCGATAAGATGATCTTTCATCTACTTCACCATTATTTTGGATGAAGACATAAGATATTTAAAATAATCTTTATGTGGTATGATTTCTTTTTTTCCTTTTTTTGAACACCCTACTTACAAAAGGGGCTAGCAGGGAATCGAACCTGAGACCTAACCAAAATCAAGCCTCGCTCTCAACCATCGAGCCACACCCCTTGAAGGTATGTGGTATGATTTCTAAACTAAGCTTTATTTTCACATCAGATGTTACCTGCTTAAAAAAGTTTTTTAATTCTAATATATCCTTTAAAAGTTTTAGCTTGACAACAAAGATCTTTTTTTTCATCTACTAAAACAATATCATCAATAAATAACATACACCAAGATATATCTCCTTAGATATTTTTGATCAGCTTATCTATCATTATCATAGACAGAAAGGGGCTCAACGAGGATCTTTGGTGTAACCCGATATTGATAGAGAAATGTTCTATATATCCTCTTGTTATCTTTACTTTAGTCTTAACATCTTCATACATATCCCTAATAACCAATATATATCATATGAACTCTGTTAACTTCTAAACTTCTACACTTGACTTCTCTAGATACCTTGTCATAAGTCTTTTCTAAGTTAACGAAAACAATATATAATTCCCGTTGTCTTTACTTGTAATTGTCTAAGGAGGTGTATAGCTTCTATTGTGGACTTTCCTGACTTGAAACCAAATTATTTCTTCAAATATGTGTACCCTTTCTTACTCTTTTCTCAATCACCCTCTCCTATAACTTCATATTATGACTGAGTAGTTTGATGCGTTCATAGTTTTTACAACTTTAGATGTCCTATTTGTTATTGAAGAGAGGGATTCGCTTGCTAAGTCTCCACTCATCCAACATTTTGGCAGACTTAAGGATTACACTAAAAGGCTTAGCTAACTAATTAAGACTCTCTTTTCTTAGAATCTGCCACACCTCTACGAATAGTTCATCAGGTCTTACTGCCCTTCTACTTTTTATCTTCTTCAAAGCTCCTTTAATTTCTTCTCTTGTGATCTGTCGACAACAAGTGAAGCTACGAAATTTCTCAGACTTGCTAAGATCACCCAAAGAGATATTATCATCTCTGCCTTCATTAAAAATGCTTGTTGTGACACTTTTCATTGGACATATAGTGTTATTATATTTTTATTAGAGGCATGTTTGACAATTCATTTTTATTCATATCCTTGACAACTTATTGTCTTTAGTGAAATTCGCTCAATCCTCCTTTCTTTTATTCTTCTTTGGCCTTCCTGGTATTTTCCTACACAAAGGTAATAATGGTGGTCCATGTTTAGTTAGGCCAAAATGTCTCTCCTTGAACTACATGTCTTATGTCTCAAATTCACAACATGCTTAATTCTTTTCATGTATTACTTCAAATCTACTAGTACTATTACTCTTAAATTCATAATCAATACTTAACTCCTTATTAACTCTCAATTTGTTTTTAATTCTTGAATCAATGTAGTCTATCCACTTACATGCCATGTTTCTATTTTCAACTAATCTCTTTATGAAAACACCCTAATTTTTGCAAGCAATGTGATAATGTTATTTGTCCAAACTTTAGCAATAATTTCATTAACTGCTTCACAAATATTATTATCCCCAATATAACACTTGAATGAATAGTTGAAATATGCTTTTAATAATTTAAGTCAAGTTTTTAGATGACTTACAACATTGCATAATAGTCTTTCCAATTTGAGTCGTTTATGACCCCTCTTTCTCCACTTAACAAAAATTTGTCTTCCATAAGACCTTACTTAAAACCTTAGGAACTGTGTATAAAGTGCCT
>JANZLH020000097.1:542886-561097 GCA_026770325.2 Erythroxylum fimbriatum
TTATTATTATGTTTTTATTAAAGTTATAAACTTAATTTTTGTAAAATTAAATATCTAAATTCTTATAAGAATATTCAACGAAATACTAAGAAATATAATATTAATGCCCTTATAATTTTTTTAAATCATATTCTCATAAGTCATTTTACACATCAACAAGTAATATTAAATAATTAATTTTATTAAACATTTTTAATAAATAACTGATGTTATCTGCTGGTCAAATCAGCTATTAATTAATCGTTGATAAAATCAGTTAACAGCTAATACAATCCGTTATTTGTCAAACATGACCGTTATCTAAAGAAGCTATGACTTGTAAGTAAAACCCTGTCGCTTCTTCCCAACTCTCATCTGCGTATCTTCATCATATTTTTATGTCCTTAATTACTCATACGCTAAAGGAACTATGACTTGTAAGTAAAACCCACTTGCTTATTCCCAAACCCCTACTTCATCTTCATTTTTTTTATAATCGTTAAAGATCGCCAGAGTTGCAGATTCCACTCTCGCTCTAAATCTTTTGTAAACTTGGATTGAATTTAGAGATCGGAGTATCGCCGACGGATTGAACTTGAAGTAGACACTATCACAATTCTCACCCTTATCTCTTCTTCCGCAACCCGAGCAATGGCCAACAATCCCATAATCATAGGGATCCACGAGCTCTTCACCCGTAATTGGACTGTTGTTCATTGACACATTTATCAAGAGGGTAACAGATGCACTGACTGACTAGCTAATTACGTGGGTCACCTTGATATTGGTATCACTTATTTTAGCACTACACCCATAAAGTGTCACCTCATCCTCCTGAGAAATGATGTTATTTCTTAAACTTAAATGATCTAGGCTTAAGTTTTTGTAAAAAAAAATTGTTATTTTATATTCTTTAATTTAAATTTTCTTTAAAAAATTGGGTCGTTTTAAGTTGAGCTGAGCTTCGACATGTCCTAACTCAATTGTCTCGGACTTGATTAGATTTAACATGTAAAAAAGGCTGGCCCTCAAGAGGTGTGGCTCGATGGTTGAAAGCGGAGCTTGATTTCGGTTAGGTCCCAGGTTCGATTCTATATTAGCCCCTCTTGTAAGAGCCTAAGGTAGCCGAGATTTTATCTGTAGGTGGAGAATTAGTTGGGCCTTCAATGATGAGGTGCGCCTGCTTGGCTCGCTTGTGAGATGGTGCGCCAGTTGGATCCTCAAAAAAGTGTGTCCGCTTGATCCGCCTATGGGATTTTATTAAGGAAAATATTAATCATTTAATTGTAATTATCTTTACCATTTATCATTGTATATCTTTTCTATAAATAGGAGATAGCATAGCTTAATTATAGGATGAAATTAGCATAATTATAGGTTGACATTGGTTCTTATTCTTGTATATATTCTGCACTTTTCTAATGAAATAAACACAATACCGTAAACCATTATCTTCTTCCTTTTTTATATGGTATCAGAGCACCTTTCCTGGTGATCTTGAAGCTTATGTTTTTTTTTCTTCTTTTCCATAGTCAACAATGGGAGACGAATCATCAAAAGCTGGTAATATGAATCCTTCACATCCATATTACGTTCATCATTCAGATCAACCTGGTCACATGCTTGTACCAGTTAAATTAAATGGAGCAAATTATCAGTCATGGAGTAAGGCTATGATTCACGCTCTTACTGCGAAGAACAAGTTGGGGTTTATCGATGGGTCGCTAGAAGCCTCGTCCCAAGAAGAAAAACCAACGAAATTCGCATTGTGGAATCAATGCAACAGCCTAATACTTTCTTGGATTACTCATTCTGTTGAAACAGATTTGGCAAAAGGTGTCATTCATGCCAAAACAGCATACCAAGTTTGGTCAGACTTCAAAGATCAATTTTCCTAAAAGAATGCACCGACAATATTCCAAATTCAGAAATCTATTGCAACCATCTCACAAGGCTCTATGTTCGTGGCCTCATATTAACCAAGCGCAAAGCCTTATGGGATGAACTCGAAAATTATCGAGATCCCTACACTTGTGATCATGCTAAGGCACATCAGGAACAACTTCAGGAGGACAGGTTGATGCAGTTTCTTATGGGTCTAAATGAATCGTATAAAGGGGTAAGGTCAAATATCCTTGTGATGACACCGTTACCCAACGTACGATAGGCGTATTACCTGGTGATTCAAGAGCAGACACAGAGACAATTGTCATCAGAACTCACTGAGAACTTCACCATTGCCGCGAATGTTCAGAGCAAGGCATCCGGAATCAAAAATACCAAAACATGTGATCATTGCCATCATTCTGGTCACACAATTGAAGAATGCAGATCTTTGAAATATTACTGCAAATTCTGTGACAAAAGCAGACACACGGACGATCGCTGTAGGCGAAAAAACAACAAGGTCGGACTGCCGCAACAGAATCGGGCCTCACGTAGCAAGCCAAAGTCTGCGGCTAATATGGCAGAAAATTCGAACATGAATGATGACAATTCCCTCATGAGTTTTTCGCCTGAATATCTTCAACAATTAGCCAAAGCATTATCTACCATGAATTAGAATTCTTCTTCTGGTAATAGTGATATTTTTGCAAACGCAGCAGGTTTGTTTTCAGCATCCAAGTCTCATGTCAATTCTGTTTTTACCAATTCTTGGATTTTAGATAGTGGTGCCACCGATCACATGACATCGCACCCTTCCCTCTTGTCAAAACGTCAACCACCTTTCTCTCACACAGTAAATTTGCCAAATGGCACATCTGCACCAATTACACACACTGGCGACATAGTTTTCAATCGGGATATAACACTCGAAAATGTCCTATGCGTACCCACTTTTCGTTTAAACTTAATATCAGCCAGCAAAATTACAAAAGATCTTAATTGTTCTGTCACCTTCTTTCCTGACTCATGTATTTTGCAGGACTTAACGACGGGGAAGATGATTGGCTCGGGTAAACAACATGGAGGACTCTATTACATGATGCCGAATTCCATTTCTCCAGCTTCCTTCCAAGTCTCAAATAGTCCTGATATATGGCATTCACGCCTCGGACATCTTTCTTTTACTCGTTTCAAATTACTTTTCCCTTCATTACCGATTAATAAAGAAACAGTCTCATTTCACAATAACTGTAGTATTTGTCCTCTTGCAAAACAAACGAGATTGCCTTTTCCTATCAGTTCTATCACAACCAAAATTCCTTTTGAACTATTACACTGCGATGTATGGGGACCTCATAAAGTTCCTTCACATTCTGGGGCACGTTTTTTTCTCACCATAGTTGACGATTTTACTCGTTGTACTTGGGTCTTTTTTATGAAACACAAATCAGAAACACCTGAATTACTCATCAAATTTATTCAGTTTGCAAAAACACAGTTTAACACTTCCGTTAAAATCCTTCGCACTGATAATGGGAGTGAATTTCAGCCTTTACAAAATTTCCTTCTCAATCAAGGCATCGAGCTCCAAAATACCTGTGTTTATACTCCACAACAAAATGGAGTAGTCGAACGCAAGCATCGTCACATACTCAATGTGGCACGTTCTTTATTTTTTCAATCCCATGTACCCCTTAAATTCTGGGAGGAATGTATCCTTACAGCCGTATATTTAATTAACCGGCTTCCAACTCCTCTTTTATCTAATCAATCACCATATGAAAAACTCTACAAAAAACCACCCTCACTTGAACACTTGCGAATTTTTGGTTGCCAGTGCTACGCGACCAACGTTCACCCAAAGGGAAAATTCGATCCCCGTGCCATTCAGTGCGTTTTTATGGGATATCCTCATGGCAAAAAAGGTTATAAATTATATGACCTATCTACACAAAAATTCCTTATTAGCCGAGATGTCTACTTCCAAGAGGACACTTTTCCATTTACATCTCCAAATAATCTTCAGTCCTCGCAATCTTCTCCTAATTCTGTGACACATAAATTTCCTTTCTTGCCAATTTTCCCAGCAGCAGAATCCACGATATCCGAGCCACATACAGCGTTGGATTTATCCTCACCCACTCCTCATTCAGCATCTCCCCAAGATCCTCCCTTATCTCCTCAAAACATCGTACCTTTACCCATTAATTTCCCCTTGTCATCACCACAACCTCCCCATTTATCAGAATCTTCCAGCTCTTCACCACCTCAACCGAATGAAAATCTCCAAAATCTTCGTCGCTCCACTCGCGACCGACAACCTCCAGCCTGGCATCAAGAGTACTTCATGTCTACTGCAGTCAATCTTTCATCCCCTCGCACAAGTCCTCGTCGAAATACAAGGTATCCTCTGTCTCATCATTTATCTCTTTCACAATTTTCATTATCTCATCGTACTTTTTTAGCCAGTATAACATCACAGATTGAACCTACCACATATTCCCAAGCTGTCCAATTCCCTCATTGGCAAGCAGCTATGGATGCTGAATTACAAGCCTTGCAACGCAATAACACTTGGTCTCTTGTTTCTCTTCCTGCCGGTCACAAGCCCATCGGCTGCAGGTGGGTCTACAAAATAAAATATCATTCTGATGGTACAATTGAGCGATATAAAGCTCGCCTTGTTGCAAAAGGATATACACAAATTGCAGGTCTTGACTACAAGGAAACCTTTTCTCCTACAGCAAAATTGACCACTCTTCGTTGTTTACTTACTATTGCTGCTGCCAGAAATTGGTTTACTCATCAATTGGATGTCCAAAATGCCTTTTTACATGGCAACTTGCAAGAAATTGTCTACATGGAACTGCCTCCCGGATTACGCCGACAGGGGGAGAACATGGTTTGTCGGCTAAACAAGTCACTCTACGGGCTAAAACAAGCATCCCGTAATTGGTTTTCTGTCCTTTCTGGGGCATTGGCATCCGCCGGTTTTGCACAGTCAAAAGCTGACTACTCCTTGTTTACCAAACAGCAAGGTACATCTTTTACTGCAGTGCTTATTTATGTAGACGACATCCTTGTAACAGGGAACAGTATGCAAGAAATCATGGCCCTTAAACAATTCTTACTCAAGAAATTTTTAATCAAGGATCTGGGAAAACTTGGTTATTTTTTGGGTATAGAATTTTCTCATTCTAAAAAGGGTATTTTTATGTCCCAGCGCAAATATGCGCTAGATATTTTGGAAGACTCTGGTCACACAGGTTCACGGCCGGAGAGCTTCCCAATGGAACAAAATGTTAAATTAACACCCACAGATGGAGAAAAATTACATGATCCAATGAAGTACAGACGATTGATCGGTCGGTTGATCTATTTAACAGTAACGAGACCGGATATTGTTTATTCTGTGCGCACATTATCTCAATACATACATGAACCGAGAAAACCACATTGGGAAGCAGCTATTCGGGTTTTAAAGTATATCAAAAGTACTCCGGGGCAAGGTTTGCTGTTGCCGCGCGAAAATAATTTGAAGTTGACAGCCTTTTGTGACTCAGATTGGGCAGGTTGTCGTGCAACACGACGTTCCATTTCAGGTTATTGCATATTTTTGGGAAGTTCATTAATCTCATGGAAGTCAAAGAAGCAGTCTAATGTTTCTAGGTCTTCGGCAGAAGCAGAATACAGATCCATGGCAAATACATGTCTTGAGTTGACTTGGATCCATTATTTGCTTCGTGATCTAAGAGTAAGTCAGACGAGGCCGGCATCTTTGTTCTGTGATAATCAAGCAGCATTACATATAGCAGCGAATCCGGTTTTTCATGAACGAACAAAACACATCGAGATAGATTGTCACATCGTTAGAGAAAAGTTGCAGTCAGGGATGATCAAACCACAGTATGTCCCTACACGATTACAGCTAGCAGATATCTTCACAAAGGCTTTGGGTCGTGAACAATTTCAGTTCTTGAGAAGCAAGTTGGGAGTACAGAACATACACTCTCCAACTTGAGGGGGAGTATTAAGGAAAATATCAATCAGTTTATTGTAATTATCTTTACCATTTATCATTGTATATCTTTTCCATAGATAGGAGATAGCATAGCTTAATTATAGGTGGAGATTGATTCTTGTTGGTGTATATATTCTGCACTTTTCTAATGAAATAGACAATACCGTAAACCATTATCTTCTTCCTTTTTTATAAATATTCCTGCAACAAATGTCAAACTCTCTAGCCAATTTCCTGCGTGGATATGAATAGACAACAAAAGAGAATCCTACCAGAAACATTACTTTTCTATTCCCCCCCCCCCCGAGAATAATTATGAAATATAACATTTGGTATATTCACCAAATGAACACGGAAGCTTGATGGTGAATGTGGGAACAAATTAGCATACATACGTCAATACTCTTGGTTCCACTTGCACCAATAGTTTTCGTAACCCTTTACGGTACAATCGAAAGTTGGCATGAAAAGATGAGAAAGCGTTTTCTAATATGAAAGGTAAACAACCCTCTCCAAAAGTGACTTTTACCTTTCAACTTAAGGAAGGGATTAGGATCAAAAAGTGGAATGCATTAAAATGGTGGGTCAATTTTGTCATTCTATTAATTGTCAACTAAATGCTTCTATATTAGCATTGTATAAGCTCCCTCGTAAGTAAATGGTTAGAAACGTATATAGATACATGCGGAACGTATATCTAGACATAATCTATAGTGATTGATTTAAAGCTAAGTGAGAGGAGCCAAGGAGCCTCGACAAGGCAGGATAAATGTTCTGCCTGATCAAAGGTTATCCCAACTGGGCCACCAAAGAAACAGATTTTTTGTGTAATAACAAGGCCTATCAAATCTTAATCAAAGCCTTGTTTTAAACTTTAATTCATTTGAGTTGTGCTTCGAAAGAGCATAAAACAAAGTTATTACCATCTTTAAAGCATTGATTGTTGGATCACTTAAGTAACCATGATTAGCACATTTTTGACTAGATCTGTTCTCTGCATAAGCTTAGTGAATGTCAAAAATGAAGTCAATTATTCATATGTATCGTATCGTATGTTGAAATTTCATTTTCAGAGAGTTGTCTTTGTAAAGTGCATCACTTGAAGCATTTGATTTGTTTTAATGTCTAAGATCTGTCGCTGTTCAACTTATAATCTCACCAGATATTCTTCATCTTATCGATCAACGCTTGCTTTTTCTGAGCAAACTCAGTCCTCATCGAGGCGTGTACTAATCTAAGCACTTTTGTTCAGCCACCATCAAATCAAATAAGATGTGCTGTGGCTTTAAAGGAAATTTTGCACGAGCTATATCTATACAGATCACTTAATTTACACGTATACTTGCATGTGATTATAACAGTTCTTTCTTTCCAATGTGCTCCTGTTTTTAAATGGAAATGGAAGAACAAATGAATATAATTTGAGTAAAGCCAGCGGAAATATATATGAAATTGAGTTGTTTTGTTTGGCTGATTTGATCATGAATGAATAAATTAGGAACGTGGTTGATGTTCCAATATGTTTATAACTACTTTAAAGCTTATACAAATAAATGGTTGGCAATTTTTAACTTTAAAGTGTATTGACTGAATACTCGCAAGACTAGTACAGTCTCCATACAGTAGGATGGACCATTTTGTTCCAGGTGCATGGTATGGATTTGGATAATTAGATATGTAGTCCCCATCAAATCATCAAAGTATCATTCCAGAGAGGATAAGAAAGCAAAACTAGCTATGGAGACGATACAAAAGCAGGTTGATATATTATCCAAACGCTCACTAAAGAATCGAAAGAGACCCACCATTCTCACCCACGAGTGCTTAATTGTACAATCATGCAACACAACTGTGGCGGTCTATGTATATCATCTTTGCTTAATTACACGTTGTTTACTGGTTGGTTGGTTGGTTCCCATGTACTTGCTGCTTGACCAAAAGCATTGCTCCACATAAACTTGTGGTTGTCTTTGCTTCTTCCTTTTTATTTTTTTCTTCACGTGCAAGGTATCTTTATTTTATGTTGCTAAAAAATTACAAGAACATGGAAGTTTCATTTCAAAAGTTCCTGAAAGTTATTGGCTTTTTGAATGAAAATCGTAGCCTGTAGTCATCAGTTTATCACGTAACAAAGGTAAATTAATTAGATAAAAGATTAATATCCAATTTCATCAGTTCCTCGCATTACCTTGCAGCCACGTTAGAGAAAGACAAGGAAAGAAGAAAGGAAGAAGAAGAAGAAAGGTTTACTTTTCACTGTTTGGTTGTTTCAGAAAAGGATACAATGTTACATTTATGTGTAGGCTTTATAGTGTAATAATGAAAATAAATATAAAGTTGGCGGATTATGATGGATGACGACGAGTCCCCAAACCATCTAGTGGTGTCTTGTACATAATTTCTAACTTTCTGCCTTTAATGTGAAAACTTTCTTGGGTCGACTATTTCCCAGCAACTTCCTCAGTGCTTATCTTGTTTCTGTTTTGAATTTGTTAAGCCTGTAGTAGTTAACATGCAGGTAATTCTATTATCTCCTACCACTTCATAATAGGACGAGATTTTCAACCTATTTTAACCTTATCATACTCTATCTTACGAATCTCAGTTATTTATTTATGTAAGATTTACGTAAAATTTATATAAATAAATAGCTGAAATTTATAATATAAGATAAAGACAAAATAAAATAGAAAGAGAATCCTAACTTTTAGGGATGTTAATTGAAAAAACATTAATCACTTTTGCATGCCAATCGATTGCGAAGAGACGTTTCCTGCAGTAATAAGTAATTGGGCCCTTGTATGCTGGAGGGGAAACAAAATAGGCCTAAAACATCCACAGAACTTCCTTTGGGCCCATGGATTATAAAAAGCGCACTCGACAAATCCAGAAACATTTGAAAGAGCCGAAAAGGCAAAATTGAATGTGTCTAGGGTGGGGGCGTTTCTGTAATAGCCATGACATTTTCAAAATCCTGCACTCTCCTCTGCCAAGTTGCCAAGCATAGAATCCCGCCCTTGCCTGATTTCAAAAACTAACGGCCAAAGTTCCTTCAAACATATCATAACCAATTCCACGTTCAAATAAAAAAGGAAAAATCAACCGCCATAGAAGTCCGTAATCTGTACGAGTTCAGTTATGGAGAAGATCTGCGTGGCAGTCCGAGTGAGGCCTCCGATCTCAGGCTCTCAAGAGATCGAAAATGGCGAAACCTATTGGAAGGTCGAAGACAATCGCATCTCACTTCACAAGTCTCACGGCACTCCTATCGCCGGCATATCTTATGCCTTCGGTACTCTCCTTATCATCTAAGTTTCCCTATCTCTTATCTCCTATCTCATCATCTCAGTAATGATCTTCATGTTTGGTAGATCGCATCTTTGATGAGAGCTGTACGAACGCTAGTGTCTACGAGCTGCTTACAAGAGACATCATCCACGCTGCAGTTGACGGATTCAATGGTAAATTTTGTTTAGTAAGCGATTGATTTATCCGCGGACTTTTGAGCTAACCGTTGAGGTTTTTAAACCAGGAACTGCCTTTGCTTATGGACAAACAAGCAGTGGTAAAACTTTTACCATGAACGGTTCTGAAACGGATCCGGGAATCATTCGTCGTGCTGTTAAAGATGTTTTTAACAGAATAGACATGGTAAATGTTAGATATGAACACTGTTAATAAGAATGTTCAGAATTTGATTTTCTGAGATTTGATTTTCTTGGAGCAGATTACCGATAGAGAGTTTCTGATTCGAGTTTCTTATATGGAGATATATAATGAAGAGATCAACGATCTTTTGACGGTTGAGAACCAAAAATTGCAGATACACGAGAGCTTGGAGGTTAGATATTATGAAACCAACTTTTTGCAGCTCTCTCCTAATTTTTGTTGTTAGATTAGATGCAATCAATTGAATATGCGCTTTCCTTGTTTGTAGCGTGGCATCTTTGTTGCAGGACTTAGGGAGGAAATTGTGAATAATTCTGAACAAGTTCTTAAGCTTATTGAATCAGGAGAAGGTTAGTTTAAATTCATGTACTATAGAACTCGAATTGGTGAATCAAATCTGTTCTCAGTTTTTCTTTTTGTTTCTGAATATTTTCTTAGTTAATAGGCATTTTGGCGAGACGAACATGAATTCTCGTAGCAGTAGATCTCACACAATATTTAGAATGGTAAGCTTCTACTCTATTGTGAGAAATCAACCTTCCGTTATACATAATTAGTCCTGATGAGTTTATTTTCATTTTCATTCAAATACAATTTAAGGTGATAGAAAGCAAGGGGAAAGATACTAGCTCAGCTGATGATTACTCAAGCGGCGATGCTATTCGAGTCTCTGTTCTGGTCTGTGATCTCTTTGTCCAACCAATGAATTTATGTAGCTTGATTTATATGTTTCCATGTTTGGCAGTAACTGTATGATTCAGAATTTTCTTGAGCCGGTTTTTTAATGCGTCCCTCTGTATTGAAATCAGAACTTGGTAGATTTGGCTGGATCAGAACGCATTGCTAAAACTGGTGCTGGTGGAGTGCGTTTGAAAGAAGGAAAGCATATCAATAAGAGCTTGATGATACTTGGCAATGTTATAAATAAACTAAGCGAAGGTGTAAAGCAGAGGTAACTGCTTCTTCTGGATTACATCTCTTTGTATGACAATAGAAGTATCATTTGATAACGGCAGTATACATAATGAACACAGGGGTCATATTCCTTATCGTGATAGTAAGCTGACTCGTATACTTCAGCCTGCTCTTGGTGGTAATGCCAAAACTTCAGTTATCTGCACTATAGCTCCAGAAGAGGTGGCCTAACATCAGCTTCCTCCCTTCTTTTTCTTGTTTGACGATGGCAACCCACTGATGGTTGTTCATTGGAGTCCCTCCGTAATTGGTGCATTGCTTTATTTTGTTATCAAATTTATAGGTACACGTGGAGGAGTCGAAGGGAACTCTCCAGTTTGCTAGCCGAGCCAAGCGTATCACCAACTGTGTCCAAGTCAATGAGGTATATGTCTCTCGGTACTTTGACAGGTCAACCATTTCATCCATTTGGCTTATGTTGTGCATATAAGATTCTTTAATCAATCAATTAGTTTAGATTCTTAAAGCCGAAAACGTGATGCATCTCCGGTTTTGGCGTTCTTAAGAGAATGAAATGGAGGGCATGGTGTTGGCTGGACGGTGCTAAGTCCCAACTTATTTTGCAGTTTAATACAGTTCACTTCGCATTTGTTAGGCAACCGCCTGCTTCACTTCTACGCTACACGCTTGAAGTCATTAAATTAATGCCTTACCATTTTTCAAGTCTTTTTTCTTCTCGTGTGGTCGCTTCTATTTGCAATGAATTAACTCAATTGTCAGAAGTACTACTTCACTAAAGCATCTTCTCCAGCTATTTGATGAAGATGCAATTAAACTTTTACAACGCAGCTAACAAGAGTTGGTTTTGTTGCAGATTTTGACGGATGCAGCCTTATTGAAGCGGCAGAAGTTAGAGATAGAAGAGCTACGAAAGAAACTTCATGTGAGGACAGAATTATGTATGATTTTTTTAAATGCCATGAAACAATTATTTGACAGAGAAAATCTTCTTCAGGGATCTCGATCTGAAGTGCTAGAGCAAGAAATTTTGAAATTGAGAAACGAAATGCTCAAGGTAGAGTGAACATTTGTTCTAAATATGGGCATCCACCAGGAAATATATCGTATAAAGTTTTTCAGTATTGCTGTTATTTTGCTCATGTCGTACTTCAGTATGAACTAGAGCGGGAAAAGCTTGAAACGGAGCTAGAAGAGCAGAGGAAATCACACAAGGAACGTGATCAATGCATCAAAGAGCAGCAAATTAAAATTGACAATCTAAATAACCTTGTCACGTCATCAGACTCTGATAGGATTTCGAATCAGGTAACGCTGGATTCAAGAGCAGCAGAAACATTTTAGTTTTATATCATATGTATAATCTCCATATTAAGCATATTCGATCAGTTTTCAGCGGATAACTTCTAACCTCCAAAAGCATATTGACAACTAAAAATATTCCTTCCAGCATTTGATTATTGTTCTCATGATCCACTTTTT
The DNA here is from genome assembly GCA_026770325.2 of Erythroxylum fimbriatum. Classification (NCBI taxonomy): domain Eukaryota; kingdom Viridiplantae; phylum Streptophyta; class Magnoliopsida; order Malpighiales; family Erythroxylaceae; genus Erythroxylum; species Erythroxylum fimbriatum. The sequence continues at coordinate 554,858 of JANZLH020000097.1, forward strand.
GCTTGTATCCTCGTGATGTAACCAACTAATGTGTAGTAAGCAAACAATGTACTTAGTCCCCTCCTCGGATAGTTATTTCTATTTCCGAAAACATATCACAAATTGATGAGTTTTTTTTTTCATTAGTTAGCCGTTTTTACAGAAACGAGCAGAATGATAGTTTAGAATCGCAAATACAGAGCAAGAAAACAATTCTATATTTTGTCTTTCTTTCTCATCCTCTCCATCGTTGGTATTTTGACTCTAGTCTGCGATTCGTTTGGACAATTCATGTTTTGAATCCTGGTTCAAACACAATCACTTACAGGGGCAGAATTTTGGGAGACAAAGCGTCAAGGAAGAAAACAACGGAAGCAACAGTATTAACCAAGAGGATTTCTTCAGAACGCCTACTTTCAAGGCAGCTCCCAATTCCTTTGTCGTCAAACGCTCCAATTATTCCAGCCTACCAGATTGCAGTCCTCTTCCAGATACGCTAAGCAATGTGGCTGATGAAGACACATGGATGAAAATGAACAAAGGTTATGTAGCCGACCTGGATTCAATTGAGATGACTCCTGCGAGAAAAGTCCAATCCTTTCCATATAGTGATGTTACCCCAGTGAGTCAATATTTCTAGTTTCTCCAGTGAGACATTTACATCGCATGAGTGGATTTGATCTATACTATGAGTGCTCAGTTTCCTATTCGCAGCTAATAATTTTGTGTTATTTACGTACATAAGGTCATAGTTGATAAATTCGTAAGCAACAAATTCATCATCTTCGCATGGTTCCTTTCTAATATTTGAAGTCTTTTAATAATAACTATTATTGTACTTTATAACACTTGCTGATATGCATGTTATCGTTTGAAGTGTAACATTAAGGGAGCGACATTTTAACATTTATGATTAAGCCAATTAAGAGTTTCTAAAGGACTGCATGTTCTTATTTCATTCGTCAAACTTCCTTTCAGGGTTATTCAGGTGATAATTACAGAAAGGAGCTTGAGAATCTCAGAAGAAAACTGGAACTTGTCACCAAGGAGAAGACTGAACTTGAGGTTATTGTATCACGTACTTCGAATTTCAAATATCCCAAGTTATTCATTGCATCAGCTGAAGAATATTGCATTGTATTTGCTACGTTTTGCACATGCGCAAATCCATGATGACCGACTTAGACTATGCAATCTGATTTCCATAAACTCATCTGAGCACATATTTTGTCTCATTATTAAGCAAAGACCGAGTTATTGGCAGCTCATGTGAATTTCTCTTTGGTCTACAAAGTGTGCTGCAAAATGTTATGGCCTCTGCTTTGCATTGACTTTCAATTTTTTGACAAGCCATTGGTCCACCTAGTTCACTAAATTGATGCTCATTATATGTTTCATTACATCATAGCCATTTCTATATCTATTTTATTTTATGTATTTATTTGTTGCAAATGTCTTAACAATGGATGTGTATTCATATGACCCGAGTCCTTTGCCATTGATTTTTCCTGGCACTGATAGAATATGTGTTGGATGGATATCAGTTGAAGCATTCAGGGCAAGTGATTTTAAACGATCGTTTGATGATGGAGATATCAGAATTTAAACAAGAAGCACAACTCTTCGAAGAACTACCAAAAAAGCTCTGCGAATCCGTAGCTGATTGCAAAGATATGTACAAGGATGTGCTGTTAATGTTACAGGTAAAGGCCGTCCTCGTTGAGGTCTCCCACATACAATATTTCATATTTAGCATAACATACTTTAGCTTCCTATCTTCTGGACAGAGATCCGTACCTAATGGGGAATCTCTAATTGTAAAATTGCTCTCCGGCACAAGCGAAATTGGTGTGAGCATATTCTCAAATCTGGAAACCAATTTCTCTATGGCGCGGGATGGTCATGATTCAGTCCCCAGGGATGATTCTCCTGTCAAACAACGGTGCAGAATGCTTTCTGAGGGCTTGATAGGCACCATTGAATCCTTGGTATTGTCCGAAACATCAACGACACAGATTAAAGAGAAAGATGCAATCTACAGCCGCGAATGTAAGGTAGCTGCCTGGCCACAATCACCAAGATATTATCTATCACTTCTGGTTTTAATAATTGTCCTGATATTTGGATATGCTATTTCAGCTGTTGGCATTTTGGTAATATAAACAGCAGATCCAATAATTTTTTTTCCTTTCCAAATAGTACGTGTTTGCCACAGTCATGTACAAAACTTGGTTATCAATCAAATAACATTGTTATAGTGGACATGGATTCTCTTTGAATTTAACATATTTCCATGGCAAAGTCAGTGTTCCTTTGTTATTCTGCTGTATCCATCCTAAAAACTATTTCTAACAGTTCTATAGCTTTTGTAAACATGAGAACATATCTGACCAACACTCTTGAATATTCTTATCATGATAATGTCAAGTAGAAAGAACTTGCTGGCTATGTAAGATGAAATGATTGTATAGGCGCCCGCAACTTGTTATACTTTGTTTCTGAATCTGTCCTTTTTCCTATCTTGAAAATTGTCTGGATATTACATGCATTCTTTTTATATAGTAAGGCTCTTCATGATGCTTTTGAAGGAGATTGCCCATATTTGCTTTGTAGTTATACAGTGCATGTATTAGGACTGAAGAAGAGAAAATTGATCTTCACTAATTCTGTCATGTACTAGAAGAATTAAGTAACATCACTAATTACTGTAGCACAAAGCATGGATCACTACGATTATCTTTTAGCTCTTGAAGGTTTAGTAATTTTAATTGATTAAGGACTGCATGGAAAGAGAAACTGCTTCTTGGAAGGAGAAACTGGTCAGCGAGCTCGACACCTTTAAGGTAAAGTGCAATTGCTTGCAAAAAGAGTTGGAAAACAACCAACAGCTTCTTGGGGAGTCCAGGGAAAGATACAGCGTCTTGGAAAGAGATTTTCGGCTCTTGAAAGAAGAAAGGGATACTTTGTTACAAAGAGTCAGCGATTCAGCTCATAAAGTTGCACTGGCCAATGACCAAAAGGAGAATGCTTTGAAGGATTTGAATAATGAAGCCCTGAGCAGGAAAGATCTTGAGGATAAGATAAAGCAGTTCACTGTCGCTTTTGCAGGTCGACACAGGTCATTAATATCTTTTCAAAAAGAATTAAAATGCCAAGTTGAGACACTAAGCGCCAAAAGCTCATTCTCAGTGTCCAAATAGCTTGGTCGTTGAGGGCCTCGCAGCAGTACAGCTGCTTGAAGCTATGGTAGGGCTGCAATTAGTTTCCTTTGTATTCTGATCTATTTCACATGATTCTATTATGGTGATTCATGTGGGTTTCTTTGCATCTACTCAATTTCTACTACTAGTTGCCGTTCACTTAACATTCCCTAGGAGGAGCATGAGCTGCAAACGGACTTTTCCAGGTAAATATGAATGTAGTCTCATTTCAAATACACTGCAATTGTGACTTTATGTGGAGTCATAAAATTCAGACTGCTAGGCAATTGTAAGACGTGTTAATGTATGTAATATTATTAGGCTCAGGAGAGCACTATGTTCCAGTTCTATTTCCCGAAATTTGGTTTTGCTATACTCCACTCCTTTTAGCTAACTACTTCCATAACGTATTTTATTAGGTTTAACATTCGAATGTCTCTTAGTCTGATGTTACAGCAATCAATTTGGATTGATTTGTTAAAAAACAATTAAATTATAAACGCAGTAAGCTGGATGGTTTATTTGAATTTTTTCGGGCGAAAGACAGAACTCTTAGTTGAATAAAAAGCTGCCATCTGGTTTCGGTATATGTTCTCTTGACGAAGATTGGGCTTAATCTACTCCAAAATCAACTTCGACGAACATCCAATATTCTGGACTATAAACACTTCAGAACAAGATACACACATTCCTCACGCCTTGGTTCGTTTTTATCGCCGACTGTAACAGTATCTCCATCTATTGATATATGTGCCTATAAAGCTGCACATGTTCATTCCTCGTCTTTAAGGCATGAACATCAGCTGTCCGGAGAAACCAAAACTTTTTGGACAGCTCCAAGAAAATATAAAACACCAACGACTTGCCCAGGGTCGATGTCATGAAAACCATATTTATAATGGTACCAAATTTAGTTCTTATCGTTCAGTAAATTTTAAAATTTATAATATAGCCTTTAAATGTTTTTAAAATTGTAAAATATTTCTTTAATATATTGTATTATATAATTTATAATTTTACATTAATCTTATCTCTAAAAATTATAATAATAAAATTTAAAATGATAATCATTAATTTTATTTTTATTAACATTAATTTTCACATATTTCACATATAAATAATCATAATATAAATATAAAATTAAGAATAATACAAAGTATTTAAAATATTACAATTTTATCATATAATAAATAATAATTACATTAAAACATTAAATAAAAAGAATAATAAATGTTCATGATTATCTAACAATTACAATTTGCAACAAGTGTTCGTGTTTAAGAACTAACTAAAAATGAAATTTGAAATAAAAATATTTTCAATTATATTGCTCATATAGAATTTAACATATATATCAAATATAAGTGAAATTAAATGAAGAGAAATAAAAACTTGAAATTTCATTTAATCAAATACTTACTTAAATTGCATTGGCCTTAATTCTCATTTGGTGCTAAATCTTCATCATTAAAAATAATATCATCATCATAATCATTCAAATTTATTGTACCAAATAACTTGTCAATACTTTCTCGCCTAAGATTATCTTTCAATTCACTCTCATCTATTAAACTTGGTTCCTCGTAAACTTAATCCATTTAAAGATCGATATTATCTATGCAAATTGGATATACTAAACTACTTAATCTATTAAGAGTCCTAGTAAACAATAAAATAAAATAATTAAAAAATTATAAGAAATTATATCTAACTTAATAATGATAATAACATACTTTTTCTAAAGCTTTAAATTGTATCGAATAAAGACTAAGTTATTTTATCTTTTATACCCTAATTTATTCCTTTTTTTGGAATAGATAAATTTAAATGTGCTCCAATTCCTTTCATACACTGTTACACTTATTATACAATGACTTAGAATTCAAATTGTAAACTTTTACAATTTCGGGACACCACTTCTAAATTGGTCCCACTAAACAACAGTAAGACAACAAAAGTAGCATTATAAACAAAATAAAATGATGGTTAATTTTCAACAAGTAACAGAAGTGAAAAAATATATACCTGAATTAAGCTCCATTTGTGCAATTGGCATCGCAAAATCACTAGAAACATCCTTATAAATCTCCTTTTGTGAGCATAAGAGATCTTGCATTATCTTATGGTCAATAACTATTGTAATAGTTACTAGCATTCTCCTATTAACTTCAGCTTTCTTTATAAAAATTAGTTTGAAATAAACACTAGGATTAAAAAATACCCTGGCTACAAACAACAGAGAGTAAAGTTGTCTTTCTCATCTCTCATCGATGATTGTAAGATAAGGTCTGTACAAAAAAGGCTTATTTTTTAAATTGGCCTTAATTGTTTCCTTCGCTTTCTCCATGACATCATAAAATAACTCATTGATGCCTGCTCATCACTATCAACCAAATGAAGTACCTTTACGTAAGGCTCACAAATTCTGATAACAAAGTAACATTGCATTGGGACCAAAATTTATTATCTTCAAGTATAATTTTAAAGACCTCTAATCTAGCATTAGACCTAGTATGCTGAGATGCAACTCTCTTATCACTTGTAAATATTTATATCAACTCTTTTTTCATCATAATAAAATACTGAAGTGATAAGAAATTTGTTGCAAATCTTGTAATAGCAGGAGGACACAAATTCCTACCACTAGTGAAATCCTTTCTCATTAAATTTAAGACCCATGCATAATTGTAGATAAACTTGGTCACTTTTTTTACTTTTTGCACAGCCTCATCAATAATAGGAAAATACCTAGCATCCCAACATCAAGTCATTGTAATGTGCTGTAAGTGTAACTCGACTTACACATGCACAGTACTCATTAGTCGACTTGTATGAGGATACAACTCGACTTATGCATGTATCGTACTGTCAGTTTGTGCCCTAAAGGCAATCCCCTTTAGCGCATTTTGTTCATAGTCGTGTACAGACTTAACGAACAAATAAAGAAAGGCATATTTCATTAATTTGATATTCATTGTTATGCAATGAATTGATATTGATCTTTAATCGAATTAATGAAGTCCATGATATATGACATAGCATGAAGGAAATTATGATGTGA
>JANZLH020000097.1:571948-582201 GCA_026770325.2 Erythroxylum fimbriatum
ATTAAACCACTTTACCCGGAAAATGCCATGAATGCATGCCAAGATCCAAATAGAAATCAGAAAACGTACCGAATTTCGTTAATATTCTAACCCCTAAAATGGGGCGTTACATCATACGAGGTCGATCTTCTGTGACGCCTCAAAACTTAGATCCTCCACATCAATCGCCAACAAAGAAGAAGGAAAGTCGTACGCCTTGAGATAACAACTCTTTTTTGGATAAGTTCCACCAGTGCGACTAAAAGGAATTACTCGATGATTCAACCTAAATAGAGACACACTGCTTAAGAAGAAGACATAGAAACATATTTCAAGACAGAAATTCATTACCTTGGAAGTTATTGCCAGAAAGGAGACAATGAACGCCTTCGACAAATCTACCTTAATTCAGAAGTTTCAAAGGAATCCATTTGATGGGGGGAATAACTTTTTTTTAATTAAAAGGAAAAGACACATTACATAATGAGTCTAGGGAAACAAAGTCCCGACTGATCCTCCAAGAGGAGTACATGGCACCCAATGTGTGGAGTGACAAAATAAGTGATATCGAGCTTAACATGCTTGGCATATGACGCTAGCTAGTCAGCACATCTGTTGCTCTCACGGTAGATATGCCGGTTCACCACAGTCCAATTCCTCGTGAACAGTTCATTGATCCCTGTAATTATGAGATTGTGGGTCTCAGACCGTCTGGTCGAGGAGGAGAGAAGTTGAAGTGCCACAGTCGAGTCCACCTCAAGTTTGAGCCATCGAAAGAGTAAGTTCCATGCCAACATGAGTCCAGTATACACTCCCCAGAGTTCGGCTGACACAGGAGAACACCAACCGAGATTCTGGGCAAAACCTCCGAGCCAATTGTCTGTGCTGTCCCGGAGAAGTCCTCCAGCGGTGGCAGAAGAGGAGGAACGGTTGCAAGCGCCATCGGTGTTTAACTTGACCCACCCGACAGGAGGTGGCCTCCATCCTATAAGCTGGGGTTAACGAAGCCGTGGTCCCGCACCCTCACGATGTTATCAATCGGTCGTCTTGGAGATCTGAACTGCATAAGACAAAATCACAGAAATAGGTGAGGAGGGCCATAAAAATTGATCGTCAAAAATGGATTTATTACGCTAGCCCCAGAAGAGCCAGCAAGTGACACCAAATAAAGTCGACCAAGCCTGTCCAAACACCCAGTGATGTTGTTGGAGATTGGTAAGAATCCACTGGCGAGCTGGCATGGTGAGAAAAGCACTATTAACAAGGTGTGGAGGGAAGGTGGCCCACACTTGTTGGGCTTTGACGCAGTCCTGCACGGAGTGTTGCGATGATTCTTCGAGAGCGAAGTGAGGGCAAGATCCATCCATAGGAAGGTGACGCCAGGCACGGTGTTGGCTAGTGAGGAGACTGCCGTGAGCGAGGAGCCAGAGAAAGGAGCTAATGTGTTGTGGGCCAAACCAGGTCCATATAGCCTTCCAAAATCCAGTCTCTACAGTGTCCTCCTGATCCATTATCATGGAGTAGGTGGAAGCGATGGTGAATTGTCCAGAATCGGACTGGCCCCAAACTAACTTGTCCGGCCCTAAGTAAGGTTTCGGTGGAAAGGTTCCGGCGATTGATCGAGAGATTGCTATGGGAGGGTGGCGCAAATGTCATCCCATTTCTAATTCCTGGTGCTGTCCACAAAGTGTTGAACCCTGAGGTTGGTAGTCGGAGCAGGGATGCAGGTGAGAGCGTGGTTGATAAGTGGTCCCGCGCCTTTAACCCAGGGATCCAACCAGAATCGAGTTCTGGCACCATTGCCAAGCACTCATGTCAACCCCTGGAGTACTAGAGGCTAGGTAGCCTTGATGCTCCTCCAGATCATGGATCCACCCCTAGTGTCGAAGGTGGTGGGTAGGGTGGTGGCATCAAATTTGTATTTCGCAAATAACACCTGAACCCATAAAGCGTGTGGCTTGTCGATCAGAGTCCACCCTAATTTGGCCAAGAATGCATCATTGGTTTCGTGGATTTTGCGAATGCCAAGGCATGGGGGGAATAACTTTACCCTCTAAAGAAAGCTCACCAGATCGTTACTCTTCATTATTGTTGGGTTCTCTAAGGAGTTGTTTAATGAATGGTGTAGTTATGTTCACGGTGTCGTTTAGTCGTGTACTAAAAGTTTACCTTCTTGTCACTTTAGCTTTTCCTTGAGATTGGAGAAGCTTTGAATTTGTATTTATCTTATTTATTTATTTCAATAAAATTTCAACTTTTCAAAAAAAAATATTACATATGTTATATAATTTTTTACTCGTATTTAGTTATTACATAATTTGTCTTCTAAATAATTAATTAAATTATTTTTTAAATAATTAATACAAATTTTCAATAATTTATAATATTATGAATTTTTCAAATAATTCTAAATAATTTTTAAGATAATAATAAAAATATCAATAAAATAAAAATATTTGTTAAAGAAATTAATATAAAAGATAATAATATATATTTTTTGATGATAATATTCTGATGAAAAATAATATCCTAACAATATTATGATAATATTTTAATATCTTTTATCTCTTATTTCTAACATTTAATTTTAACTTATATTGACACTTCCTAAATAAAAGTTTATTATTGTTTAGAATTTAGTTCAATTTTATTATTCTTTATTGTATTCATTTCTAATAATTAAACAAATAAATATTACATTCTTATTCTCACCTATTTATTATTTTTAAACAAGAATTTAGAGACTTTAATTGATAAAGCCCAAAGCGTTCGCGCCTTCCGTTTTTGGATCATTAATTAGAATTTAAGACCCAGAGAGTATTTCATCTTCTTCACGAGGATTTACACGTCAAGCAAAGTTGGCAGACGAGAATTATTAAGGATCGTTGCCGCAATACCTTACATACAACAGGTTTTAAGGCGGCCATTGAATATGTTGCTTCAAATAGTACTCACTTGAACGAACAACTAAAGAAACTAAATAGATGAGCCCCACAACCACAACGGCTTTCCCTCTTTGATAGGGCGCGGGCTTATAATCAACGAAGGAATCCTGTTTCTGTTGTCGAAATCTAAGAGACAAATTAGCATTCTTCAAAGCTTTCTTTAACCTAACTCTATTGTTTATCGTCACTTAGTTTCATGACTTTTACAGATGATCACTTCTCAGGCTAGCTATAGAATTCCGTAGTTTCATGACTTTTACAGGTGATCACTTCTCAGGCGATAGGATTTCGTGCATCTCCAAATATAACCACCGAGAGAAGCAGAAAACAAGACAACTGTCTGCATTATGATTCTGTATCACTTGCATTATGCAAGGTATACCAATGTTGAAGTCCCTGTCCCTCCACAACTGCCCTTTCTCTCGTTTACTTACTTGGTAAGACAGGATAAAAGAACATGATTGGACTGGAACTGGAAGGGGCGTGCAATACTAAAAAGTTCATACAACTTTAATACTTAATGTCTCAAAGCAAAGCTGAACAAGATAATGATTCAACGACCACACTACCAACAAGAAGAGTATAGATATTAAATGTCTACAAGAACTGGATTGATTAATGATGCCATGTCTTTAGACCTTTGGGACTTCATATCCAAAGCGACAACGTTACAGTTGTGAAAATAATGAAGAGGCAGCCAGCAATGCAACGTTAGTCTCTGACATATAGAAAGTGTTAAAAAGGGTCTAGAAATTGCAGTCATCAATTTTCCAACAAAAAAGGATAATCATCACTACTATGAGACATTCAATTTACCCTAGTCCGCCAGCAATGCAACAACCTATACCCTCCGAAACAGACATCACGTGACGAACATGAAGGATAATATCCACTCAGATAGATGTGGGGCACAAAGGGTGGGTTGAAAGAGCACTTTTAGTTACAAGTCTCATAAGACACTGCACAAAAAGAAAGGGCGAGAACTCGATCAGAAGGTTTATTACCTGATATCTAGCATAAAGGGCACCTGAAGCTCCCAAACAATACTACCAAAACTCGAAAAAGGCATAGCCTAGAGACCTTTGCACTATACCTGTTAATTTGTTCCTTCATAAAGAGTACCAAACCTTTCCTAACATTGTTCAGTCTCAAGCAGAGCCATGCTGTCTATCAAATTTACTGCAGCCACACCAATGTTACCACCTTTATTTGGAGGTGCTTAAAACTGTTCGCATCCCATCTTGATTTGTAGTCCCCCTCAAGCACCTGAAGATAATTAGACAATTATCTAATGGCTACCACAGTGTCAAAACCAGTTAAACAACTTCAAGAGCTTCTTCAACAGCAGCAAGAACCTTTCATCCTAGAGGTTTACCTTCTAGAAAGAGGGTATCAAAGAAATGGGTTACTATCAGAAAGTAGCTGCTACTGCAGCTGTCCTGGGAGTGGAGAAAAGCTCCTGATGTGGTCAGTCGGTTCTGGTCTAAAGCGAGGCAGAAAGGGTATCACCAATTTTCCAAGAATAATAAAAGCAACATATAACTGGATCATTTCTATTGATGAGAAGTTGAGAATCAAGAGTTGCAACCAAAGAGACGAGAAGTGTGATGTCCACAAGGACTTTCGAGAAAACCAACAAGGTTCAGATTTTGATGAGTTTTCCTCAGCCAGTGGCACAACAGTGTTCAATTCATGCTCAGAAAGTGATGCAGAAGAAACAACTTCCTTGCAGAAAGATCACATGTTCACAGTAAAAGTTAAAGATTCTTCTCAACAATGTACTCCAAGATAGAGAGAGGTAGAAAACTGAACATTCAGAGTAAAAGTTTAAGATTCTTCTCAACAATGTATTCCAACATAGAGAGAGGTAGAAAACTGAATATTCGTAATCTTTTTCTTCATTATTGAAGGGAATATTTGATTATATTTAGTTCTTGAAACACCTAAGGAATTACAGACATGGTTCAGTTATCCACATGCAAATAAGCAATTTCAAATAGAAATAGAAGATAAACCATTCAGCCCTGCTTCAGTTCTTGAACAGATACCTAATCACAGACTTTCCCTACTTCATGACGGTTAGCATCTTTTATCTGCCATGCCAAGGAATACAAAAGCTCATACTAATTATTGTAGTTCCTTTTTCTCAATCAGTTCTCTCTAGATCATACATTTCCATTTAGCAGCCACAGACCAAATTTGTCAGAATTAGATAAACAAATTCACTTTAAATCTTTTTTCCGAAAAACATGGGATTCAAACAGCTTTTCATCAAACAAAGCAACTCTTGATTGATTGTGCGTGGGAGATTATTAACAACCAGATAAGAAAGCAGAAGCAACAGGAACATTACAATTTTCTCAACCAGTTCTCTCTAGATGATACATTTCCATTTAGCAGCCAGAGACCAAAATTTTCAGAATTATATAAACAAATTCACTTTAAATCTTTTTTCTGAAAAACATGGGATTCAAGCAGCTTTTCATCAAACAAAGCAACTCTTGTGTGTGGGAGATTATTGACAACCAGATAAGAAAGCAGAAGCAACAGGAACATTACAAAAAATACTTGGAGTCACAAGAGCAATAAAAAACCATTAATGAAAATACATTCTGCTGTAAAGTATCAGGAGATCTATTTTATTTGAAAAAGTTCTTGGATTTGGATTTTGCTGCATTCAGCTAAAGAATGAAGCAAATACGAAGGACAGAAAAAAGACATTGCAACAGGAATCAGAGATAGCATTTCTAAAGAGATCAAGAATGCAACTATCACAGATATTATTCATTTGTCGTCATGAACCAATAGTCTGATTCAAAATTAAGTACTTGTACCTTTTCAATTTGTTTCAGTGAGCTGAAAAGTATCAATTTCACTCATGTCTTCATGATCTATTATAGTACATGTAATGAAGATAGCATTATCCTTCATGGCACTAAGATACGATGATGTTTCCACGAACAATATAAATTAGGAAAGAATTTCTTCCAGCTAAACAAAACTAAACGAATCCATTAACACTTTATTCGTCGTGCTACAATTAGAGCCATACAAGAATCACATAAAAGTCGTCACCATTCATGATAGTCCCCCTGATTATTCCAGTTCCAGTGACATGCAAAGTGAAAATAGGCTTTTAAAGCTTCAAGTTAGCTCAGTTAGTGATCCACAACTTTTACACTGGCAATTGTTAAAATTAACAGAGAAATCATTAGAATTTTTAATATGCGCATAATCCACTAATAATAATTGGGCTTGGAATAAACGCAATGGTAATCAAATCGGACTGTTAGGACTGGACATCTAGACGGACAACCGAGAAACTAATAATTCAGACCAAACCTACTCTAATATCATATTAAAATTTTAATATGGACAAAATGTAAAGTTCACTATCAATAATTGAACTTCAGCTTCAGTCGATCATTGTCAAAATGATTAGAACTAGTTATTTAAATAGTTGATTCTTATCACACATAAACCTTTTAACTTTTTAAATTAGATTTACATCATTCCTTCTTTCTTTTTGTTTGCCATGTGTTAGAAGTTCCATAACGGCCTACAGCTGAAGTTTCAACGGATATGCCAGTTATACAACAATTAAAGATTTACATGAACCTAAAGCGCCAATATGGATATGATGTGAAAGCACTAGAAAAGTTAACAGAAAATTGATTGTTATATACAATTTTCATCTTTTGTACTTCATTTGATTAATTTATGAAAAGATGTTCCAGGATCATCTATGTTCCCCAACTTCTGATAGCTAAAACACGTCTAATCCCGCATCAACTTCATCAAGCACTTGGGAGTCATTGTAACTATAACAACAATAACCTTGAAATTTAATTTGCATTTTATTCATGCCAAATAGAAATCAAGATCATCTGATTTAGTACAATAAGTAAAAGACCACCTTTATATATCCTATTCCAAAGTCTACATGACCAGATTTATCTTGAATACAGCCTTATGTACTAGAAGATGGTGCAACTAGCTGAATAGATTAAGACAAAAAAAACCAGTGCTTCCAGGACATACCATGAACTAGCAGAGAAATGCTTACATTATGCCCAAGCAATTTAAACTAGTAGTCTACAAATAGAAAAGGGTAACTACTGGATTTCTCCCTCCACACCAAGCTCCCCATCTTCAAGTTCCTCATAACTACCATTTCTACGAGAACCACCCCGGTGATCCCTTTTGTGCCGTTTGTGCCTGCTTTCATTATCTGATTCAGGTGTGTATGAGTGCTGCAAAAGAGTGGCAGATTAAGGTAAGTTCTAAACATTTTACAAGTAAACAAGAAAGAAAGTTGAAGAGTAGCACCTTTTTTGACTTTTTACATTCACTTCCATGCCTACGCGACTTTTTAGAATCCTCTTTTTCATCCTTATCAGAACTTACATCATCAGTTGCAGTCTGGTGCCGTTTCCGGTGCTTCCTATCTTTTTCCTTTTCTCTTTTCTTCTCATCTCTATGCTTATAGATTTCAGTTTCATCCATATTGTCACTATCTGTTTCATCCTTTTTAGTTCTTTCCTTCCCCTTTTCCTTTTCACGCTCTTTCTCTTTCTCTTTCTCTTTCTCCTTTCTCTCTTTATCTCTTCGCTTCTCTTTTTCATCTCTCACGCTGTCCTTTTTAGCCTGCCAACAGGTAAAGCAAGGAAAGACCAAGCTTAGGACCATATACTACCTGAGACGCAAGTCACTGTTGAAGTAACGAGTTGCTGGTCTTTGTATCATGATTTTAGTCATTTGTTTACACTTAACACTATGTATTAAGTTACGGCTCAGTATAAAGCTGATATGAAGCCAATATTTTCAAGGCTTTTAATTCATCTTTCTCTAATTTCTTCTTTCAATCACAAATTAAACAGCGCAACAAAAGAGCAATTTAAAACACATTTCAATTATGAGAGCTAGAGGTGTGGACCTTAAGAGGTTGCCTTTTTCATTTATAAGAATACAATATTAAACTATATGAACAGTGCCCCAGCCGTCCATGCATACCAAAATTAGAAACAGTAATAATTATGGTAAAACACCTTTCATGATGCTAAAAAAGTGATTCATTAATATAAGAAGGGATAATGAAATACTGTTATTTACATATTTGTTCATTAATAATCAATTAAATTTATGAAGAAAATATACATACCTTTTCCTCTTCACGCTTTCTTTCCTTCTCTTTAGCCTTTTCCTGCAAATAAGCAGTGTACTCCTCAAAGATCTCTCTCGTTAAGCATTCTTCCCCAATTGCCCTGCAAGAGAAAAGCAATGGTAGTAAAAAATGATCAGGCAAAGGTACAAATGAGAAAGGATTTTATAAATGCTGGGAGCTGCAATACCTATATTCTTGGCTCTCTTCAACCAGTGATTTGGAGTCTTCCCAATCAGAAGTTGCAGTTATTTCCTACAAGAGAAATTTTGATAAAAATTTTCTTGATAAACTTAAAAATCTCATCAACTACCACAAGATGATTATAGTCAGCAGAATGTTCCCAAAACAGTTTTCTCTTACCTTACATGCATGTAATAGTTTTGTGAAATCATCAGCAAGGCGTTGATGCTTTTTTGCTTCCTTCTCCTCCTTCTCCTTAGATCTCTCAACCAATTCCTCGTACAAAAGCTTCAGAACACCAAATAGAATAAAACCATTATGCTAGAAGCGAAAAACGGAAGTTATGTTAAGTTTGAATGGAAATGCATGCACATGATTGAAGCTTACATGCCAATTGTTTCAGCCCTGAAATAGGTCTAAGACGTTGAATAGTAAGTATATAGTACTATGGTTCTTATAGGAAGACGTCAACTTCCTATCCAAATTGGCTTCCAAATGACATCATGATCTCAGGCCCCGTTAATGAAATTATTGAACTTAAGAAAGTTATAATGCTGACTGTCGTTTTAAATGAATGTCAGCCACTTAAGATAGGTTCACCACAGATAACAAAATCTCCTCCAGTCTTATAAGGAATCAGAAGAATCAGTAATTTTCATATTGAAAAGTATCATCCAATCATCATCCAAGCCACTTTCATGGAGGGGCTAATTTGATTTGACTTAAAGAATACCTTCAAGTTGATATCTGATATAGGAGGAGAACCAACTTCAACAGAAGCTGCAGCCTTAAATTCTTCAAATGCCCAAGTTGACAACATCATAATCTGCAAACATAAACGTTAGACACAGATAAAGGGCAGTATATAGAAAGGGGAAGATACCACAAATACCTTCCCTGACTTCATCACATCCTTTACCCTAGTTTTGTCATCATGGTACTGTTAATATCAGAAATAAGTTAGACTTGCAGATCTCAACTGCTTGCAGTAAGACCAAAAATCACACACCAAAAGTTACACAAGTTTGGCAACAACCATGTTAAAGAATGCCATAGAATTGCATGCTCAGAAAGTAACTTCTAATTTCCTACAATTAAAACTAACTGTTACATTGGGAGAGGGAAACAGGATAAGCACAGTCAGAATAAATACAGAAAAGAGAAGGGGAAAGAAAAACTCAAAACAATTCATTTTACTACCAACAAAACACTAATTCAAACTTCAGGAAGTGAAGATTTATGCTTAAATAAAATAGTAATTCAAAACCGAGAGACCATCATGGTCAGGATGACTGAGGAATGGAAAAAGGCCCCGATAAATTATTTTATATAGTCCCTGAATATATTTACGCTCTTTTGGCAACAAAGCTTATGGTTACTAGTAGCACTAACTGATTTACAAAAATTACGAGATTAGCAATAAAAACAGGTGCTGAAATCTCAAATCTCCCATCTACTTCTAAGACAAAGGGAGGAAAAGCATACCATATCTCTTTAGACATCACCACAACCCCACCTCTTTCTGTACAGTTTCCGCAAGCCATACATATTTGCATGAAATAATTTCAAAAGCTTTTCGCTTAAATCCTTAAAAGTTTTTCATTTGGTTATTCAAATATTCCACTTCCTTAACATCACATCTATACAAAACTGTGACAGGTGAAGGCCAATATTTTATGTCAAATAAGTTTCTAACGCTAAGACAGGATAAAAGAGGGGGTAGAGATAAAGAGAAGTATGATCCACCTTATCACCACTAATATCTAACCTAGGTAGTACATAACGTACTTTGTAATGGGCAAAAATCATAGGAAAATGGAAACAACTACATATAGAATAGATGTTAGAGCTTATTGCCTGTTAACTGATCCATGACTAAGCAAACTTAATCATGTGATGCAGGAGCAATTAGTTTAGATTCCTAGTTGATATTGGATTTCTTACTATTTAGTACTTCTTAAGTTATTTGGATTCCTAGTTATCAT
>JANZLH020000097.1:582301-593347 GCA_026770325.2 Erythroxylum fimbriatum
AGTTCCAGCTACAATCTACTTCAATTATAGCCTATTCTATTCTACTTATCTTTGTTTTTCTTTCCCACACTACGTCATCATGACAGGGCCCAAAAACAAACACAAACTGGAATCATATCAGGATAGTTACCTGCTTCTCTAATTCTTCAGCAACATCCTCAAACAAATCTTTTGGTGTTGAACCAGACATGTTAGTAGCAACAGCATGGTATTGGTCTGATTCCTTGACCTAATTACAAAAATATCAAAAGTTTACACCAAACACAGTTCCAGGCAGTCTCTTGTCCATTGTATTTATTAAAAAAAAAACAACTCCTTTTTATGTTTTCCTTAAGAATAAATCAAGAAATAACCTTCAAGCAATAGTCATGCCAGTGAGTTTTAGCGGTAAGTGACCCTGCAGCCACGTGCTCTGCCATCAATTTACGAAATGCATCACGGTTTTTTCGCTCAGCTCTTCTCAATTTCTCCTTTTATGCAGCAACAGATAATCATAAGAACAAAATTCAGAACAAAATAAAAGAGCTTGCATGCAGATTCTACCTTGTGAATCTTCTTTTGCTCCTCCTCTTCTCTCTCCAATTCACGGATATAATCCTGCACCACTATCATCAGTATTATTTAATGTTCAAATAAAAACATATAACGAGGCTACAGGTAAGAGAATATACCTGGTACACCAGTAGGCGGTCAAGTTTTTCAAGGTGCAAGCATCGTTCATCATCCTCCAAGCGATCTTGAATTTTCCGCCACTGGCTATTTACCTGTGATCAAAAAACAGATTGAGAAAGACGTCAGAGAAAACTGGTTGTGAAAGAGTTAAGGAATTGAAAAACAGGAATATTTGAAGAGGACCTTAATGAAGTCACATGATTCAAGAAATTTTCTATATTCTGCTACATGATGCTTGTGGTCCTGTGCAGCTTTTTCTTTTTCCTGCATTAAATGTGAGCATGAGCAACAGAAGACTGCTGTAAAATTTTTGCACATAAGACCCTTGCTTCAAATAAGTATTATACATAACATCAGAGTTCAAGAGCATCGTGATTAATATATTTTTCAGTTAGATATAACAATCTTTGGTTTTTCCTCTCTACAAATTCTACATTTCTTTCCTTTTGTGTAACAGTGTGACTTCTAGATTCTTAGTATGCACTATTTGAAGTAAATAAAGCAAGTATTTATTTCTTCCACTTCTTAGGCTGCTCAAAGAAAACTGAAATGATCATCTTACTCTTTCTTTCACTGCCCATGGAACTCTGAATCAATTAATGTACCCTTCATCACAAGCCATCACTAAGAAGACCACCATTTTCATTTTTTCTCCAAGGAATTACTTAAAGTTGCAAAGGAAACATAAAAATGAAAGCCTAGGAAACAACTGTAGCAACAACAAAATTATTCCTTTGGTCCATTCATATTGAAAATGTTGCACAGTTTTTGATCATTCATGTGGGAAAGGAACATAATCCAAACTTATGAATTCTGCCAAATGAATGCATAGAATTGATTGCCTCCCTCTTCCAAACTCACCAACTCCCCCAATCTCTCTCCCTCGTCCAAAGTTACCTCCTCTTCCTTCTGTATCCCTCTCACACCCTTCTCTTCCTTCTATATCTCTTTTTATATATACATATTTATATGTACAAGTCTAAGTACGTGTCTTTTAAAAGTTCCTCTATTTCTTACAATGTTTCTTTATGTCTTGAAAACTATTAACTGATGAATAGGATAAGTCTTTAGGTAATTAAACCATGATATTCCTTGATATTTAGTTCAAATCATGTGGATAGAGCATTGGCATTCAAATTCTAACAGAAATTAATTCAGACTTAACAGGATCATTTGTTTCAAAAGAAAAAACATGAGCAAATTAAAAGCTATACGTAGGTTTAAGGATGTAACTGAAAGGGGGGAAAAAATAAAATAAAAAGTCCAAAGAGAAACTAACACTAAGGTTTAGGGACTAAAAATTATGTTTTGCCATTTCTTTTCCAAAAATATGAAAGAGAAACGCAAATAGTTATCATTTCTTTACCTTCCTCTCCAGCTCCACTATGTAGTTGTCAAAAAGATCCTCCCGATCCCTGGCTTTCTCAACAGACTTGAATCGTTCATCATTCTCAAACAAACTCACCGCTTTGCTGATATAAAATAATGCAGTGTTAAGATAATAAAACCTGTGCCTAGAATGGCAGCGCTGTTTCTAAAGATAGTAAAAGAATCCTAATATAATACAGCGACATCTCAACCTCCATTTCATTGATGAAGTAAGTTCTGTGGATTCCTGAAACGAGATCAAAGTACATAAGGCATTTTCACAAAGAAATATATATCCAAGGATGAACAAAGAACATTCTCAGGTGTAGTAACATACTTCCAACATCTTTGAGAATTCCTCACGAGCTTTTTTCTGCCTCATTCTCCTCTCCTCAGCCTCGATTTTTTTCCTTTGACCCAAGTACTAGAATGGTACATAGCAAAGTGTATATCAAAATCTAAGGGCTATCAATATTAAATGCTTGCACAACAAACTCCTTGAAAAAAAAAGGGTACCTCGTTAAATGCTTGCTTCCGTTCGCCTATTGTTTTTAATGCACCATATCGTTTGTCGTTAATGACCTCCCGCATTGTCTAACAGGAGATATTAACATCAATGACAATCATTCAATCAGATAAATAAATGGCAGGAACCAAATAAAATCAGGGTACCTGCTCCCAAGTCCAATCAGACCGAACGTTTGCAGATTCAAGGAGAGCTTTGAATGCACTTTTTGCCTCCTGAAGATATTAATAACAAGCAAATAATAGAAGAACCACTAAAGATGATATTTAACAAAGACATTGTCATCACAGTTTTCCAGTCAAGTAAAATCAGACACGACTTTTGGGAAGGCTGTTGGTTGGCAGCTGATTCTATAATACCTGTTTGCTGGCAAATACTAAAGGTTCATCATCTGAGTTTTTCTCTTCCAATGAGGCCAAATTAGCTTTTCCTGCATCAACACAACCTTTTCTTTCATCCTGCCAGCATCACAGTCAACACATCAAAAAGTAATTTAGCATTTCTCTCATATGCATCCCACTTTTGAAAGGGGCATGAAGTTAAATACATCTCTTCCTTCTCCATCAAAAGAATTCAGTATTTAAGTTCATTCGAGTTGTGCATCAATATCCATCCCCTAATTACAACTTCCAGAGCAGCATCACAAAAACTACTCATACCTCAATATCCCGCATAGATGCTCCATCCCAAGAACTTCCAATCCCTTGGAGTGCTTGATTGTCAAAGCCACTCCTGAAATTTGTTTTAACCAAGGCAAAGCAACAGTCAAAAGGGTTACGTACAAGGCAATATTTTGCAGAAATCACTACAAACAAACAAGGAAAAGGGTTACATACAATGATGCTGCATTAGCATTGGCTGAAGTGCTAAGAACCCCAGTACCTCCTGAAACAGAGGTTGGCAAAGCATTCATGGTCACAGCAGGTAGTTGGACACTAGCAGCGCTTGTTAGTGCAGAATCTGCAGTAGCAATGGCTGCTAATCCACTAGCTACCATAGGGGCAGAATCCGCAACAGATACCACAGGTGTGACTGAAATTGGACTTGAAGCCACTCCAGTTAGTGGCAAAGATAGGACGGAGGCAACTGAAATTGCTGAATTAGATACCTCATCCGATGTAACAGCAACAGTTGCAGGGACTTCAGAATTAACATTTGTCACTGCTTGAGTTTCCTGAACGACAGTTTGATGAGCTTGCTCACGAGCAAACTGGAAACATGTATTAAGCATGAGGTCAGAAAGGCTACAGGATGTGGAAGGGAAGTGTTAGAAAATTTATATACCTTGAGTTCATCAGGAATCGACCATTTAGATTGCTTTGTAACCTTGTTGTAGTAGTACCTGCATAAGCCATCAAGGATTAAATTACCTTGTGGAAATAAGAGAATCAAACACATAGTTGTAGAATACTAAAACACACTTTTTTCCCTCGGGAGTCGTAAATTCCTTCCAAACAGTTGATGCATCAGCCCTCTGTCACAACAACGTTGATTTTCAAGTGGAGAATCTTAATTAGTAAGATAAATAATCAAGGATATCCTTGGATACCACGTATCATGTATAAATAAATGCCCAATAAAACTGAAAAAAAAGAAGGCATACTTGCTTACCCAAGGTAATGACAAAGCCACATGAAAAAATCACATAGATAAATATGAGAGATTTTATGTCAACAGTATCAATTGAAAATATAACAGCCAATTGCATGCTAAAAAGATCACGGAAAAAATATCTAATTTCAGGTTAAAGTATAATTAGTTCTGCTGCCTCAGAAGAGCTTAAAATACCCTGAAATTCACCAAATGGTCACCACTTGTTCCATTCATTCTGAACATACTCCAAGAACATCTAGTAGCAGCCATAACAGCCCAAAAATTGAAATGTATGTAGGAGAAATAAGAATGCAAAACATCTAAAGTTATTATCTTCAACCAATCCCTAACCCCATAAAAATAGTTGCACCCCATAAATCTCGCAAAGCCTAGTATTAGATAACTTTCAGCCAGGGAAGAGCCTGCTAACCACCCCAAAGGACCTCAATATGCAAAATATGAACCACAATGCTAAGAGAACAGAATTTGTTTCTGTAAGGAACTACAAGGAAGCAGATGATGGTTAATAAAACAACTGCAAAGTGCTCTTCCAGTGATCATCACCATCAAACAAGGCAGAAAAAGAACCAAAGCATTCAAAACTATTGTTAACAGAAAACAGAATTAACAGGACCCACAGGGCAATTAATAAGTTAAAGTTGATACCAGGGAAATATGGGATGGACAGAGTAGAATAGCAGCCAGACTTGTAAAATACAATGGTTGACACATGGTGCAACATATAGTATCTACGAAGTAACACGGAAATGGAACAAGAGATGAGAGTTGGATGCAAATTCAAAATATACAACTCTTTCCTTTTAATCTAGGACAAAGACAACCAACCACAGTGTTTCATTCTCATTCTATAACTTCAGTACATTACTCAAGTCACTTAAAAGTATGTGTCAACCAGATTTTCCATAATAAAGTCTCCCTAAGTGACAAAGAAAATGAAGAAAACAAAATATTTCCTGTCTCCAGAAAGTGAAAGCCTGCCTCACAATGAGCATAGAGATCAGTTGTTAAAGTTCTCCAACTTGCCATCACATCTACCAACCAGTAAAACACACATGCCAAGAAAAGTAAAACTCAAATAAAACAGTATCAATAATTGAAGAATGATTATTGTTGAAATCAAGGAGTTCCTAACCCAAAATTTGATTATACAAAAAATTCATAACTGACGTGTATATTAATATAAGAAAGTAGAATGTCAAGGCAAATATTTTTAATGAAATAAAGCCATGATGAAACGCATTGAAAAGTTGCGAATAACAATTTTATTACATAGATTGATTATTATGGAAGGCATGGAGTTAAGAAATTCAAAATTTTTGAAGCAAAGATGAAGTTTATGAAAATCCCAAAATAGTCAACTGGGATGGCAGTCAACCAGAAGCAGAAAATATGAAGCTAAAGGACAGGGTGGCCATTCATCGATCTGATTAGTGGTCCATGCACGTTGATAAGGAAAGCATAATCCTAGGGGGTTGGGGAGAATAGATTGACAGTCCAGCCTAGTTGACTGACCGACTAGGACAATCAATCGATCAATCCTAACAGAAGGGACCCCAAAACTATTTTAGACGTTAAGCTAACTCACTCCAATTAAATGATGATTGCATAAAAAGGTGTAAATGGTTGACCAACTGGATCAATAGATTGATGATTAGTTAGATACGTGTATAACGGACATATTTTGACAAATATGGAAGGGCATGATTTACACAATGGCCCATTGATGAGAAAATGCATAAATAACCCAACCTTGGAGCTAGAGAGAGCAAGAATTAGAGAAAAAGGCCAAGAGGAGAGAGAAAGACAAAACAAGGGGAAAAAGTGAAATCATTCTTACGATGTGAGAATAGATAGACTTATTGATAGCTAGAGTCAAAGAACCTATGGTATAGTTGGCTTGATCAGTAGTTATTTATCCAAGAAGTTTCTGGATATGATTTTTAGTGAGTCATTAGTATTTATTGAAGTTATCATAGTAGTATCCTTCCACCCATCAAAAAAAGGTTGTATACTGGATTTGTGTCTCTAAATTTAGTTTAGACAGTGGATATAGGTCTAATGCAGATTGAACCACTATAGAATTGATATTATCTCTCTCCCTATCTCTTAATTATTATGTCTGATTGAATTGGTTAATTGAGATTCATCAAATTGCATCATCTTAAGAATTGCATCGACATAAGAACTCTAGGTGTTTGATACATTTCTAAAAAGAGTTAAACACTCAATTCATTCTCCTCTTGGGTGCCTTTAGGACTAACAATTATATTACAACATGCACGAACTGGAGCACAATTCTAAACAAATAACAAGCAATGCTAGAAAAGGGCATGTAAGGCAGATAGCAAAAGCACTATGTTAACTGGAAATGAAACATATGGAACATGGCTAACCTCAACTGGTGACATCAGTTCAAATGGCTTCTCCCAACTAGACTGTTTTGTTTTCTTGTTGTAATAGTATCTAGCAAAACAAATCTATTCATAAGATCTCAAGTATCGCAACAGATCAAATGAATGATTCCAATGATCTTACCATAACCCAGATGATAGAACTTGGTTGGGTTATGAATTGTTAATATAAAGAATTTTGTGTAATAGATAAGCTAAGATTGTAGGATTCAAGAACTTGAAGACAGACAATAACACTTATAACAAGAACGTACCTCCTCCCGTCTGCAGCTGTATGCTCTTGCCAATCAGATGAAGACTGTTGAGAAAAGTTTGGAATGTTTATCGCCTGTAACAGAAAAAGGAAGAGTTCCAAAATCATTATCCCGTTTATTATAGGTGAGAGATAATTAACATAATGATTCTTAAAGCAAGTACAAGGGGTAATACTGATCCCAACGGAAAGAATTAAGTCAAATCCAACCGATGACGGCTATATAATTGCCTTCCTCATAAGAGTAAATCAAAAGCTAAAGAAAAAAACAAATGATAACTTCTCTGGTATAATGTGCAAAAATAAAAGAAACTTCTTAATTCATACGTTCAGCTAAATTGACAATTAAAAAGAAGCATCAAGTATTGCAATGATAACAACAGGCTACTTTCAATTCACAAAGTAACAACATGGAAACAATGTAAAAAAAATTTAACTTCCTGAGAAGCTCAATACTTTCAGCTCATGAGAATCAGGAACTTCAACAATATATCTTGCGTAATTTAAGTAGAAACTTCATTATCATGAACATTCTGAGTAAAAATGACTTAATAACCAACTATCCAATAAACTTAAAAAGGCATAACTACAAAAGGTCCTTGGTGACCATGAATCAATATAACTGGCATAGTGAAAAATATGACGATTCATCAATGAAAAGAAATTTTGTGGCATCGTCAACAGTACACCAAACAAGTAGATAGCAATAAATATATTTAACCATGAAAAATACGCACAATATGATTGGAAGAGAAAAAGCAAAATAAACACTCACTGGATCAGAGGAAGAAGAAACTGAAGGTTGCTGTCCAGCATGTTGAACAGGCACAACAGTTGATGCACCATGACTTCCAGATGACAACCAAGGTTGCACCCCTACAGATACTACAGGTGCATGTCCTTGAGACATAGGCTGGAATTGTGACAATGTATTGGCATTGTTCTGTGGCTGGCCAAAATTTGATGGTGCATACTGAAATAATGTACTTCAAAAGTAAGTGCAAACTGTATTCCAGAAAATGTGGAAGACAAATTGAGTGAGTATTTGGAATGAATATCTTACGGTATAAGAAGAAGAGTGAGGAATTCCAGGTGCTCCCAAATGCGGGGCAGTTGGCTGTGTTTGTGGTGAGCCGGATGTAAGAGGTCGATTTGGTTGACCATATGGCAGAGCTACAGCCTGAGATGAAGGCATAGCAGCACCAGGTTGACTTGGCCACAATGGTAATTGCTGCACTGGTTGAGAATATTGCAACTGTTGACTTTGAACAGCATGTGTCCCGACATTAGAAGCAGGCATGACTTGTCCAACAGGCCGAAACTGTTGAGAACCTGGTGGAATGAATGGTTGTCCCTGCTGCATTGGAATCATTGGCCGTAACTGCAAGAAGATTTATGTATAGTACCAATGAAAAGTTTTTAACAAATTTAAAAGAAGAAAAGACAACATAAGAAAAATTGTTTGCATATATATAGTACCAATGAAAAGTTTTAACAAATTTAAAAGAAGAAAAGACAACATAAGAAAATTTGTTTTCATAAGTAAGGGAGAAGCAAGACTTTGGGGACCCAAGGATCCAACTGCAGAAGGCTGGATTGGAAAGAGAAGAAGATTAAGACATTATTTCAATCGAAAAGATCTTTGAACAAGAATAGCATAAATAGAGATTCATAAACAGAGAACAACCAAGCGAAAAGAAACAAGAAATCAAAAAGAAGAAAATATTTTAATACTAATGAGAGTCAAAATTCCAATGTGATAACAATGTAAAGCAAGACCAATAGGTTCCTATTTAAATATAACTTTTGTGACCCTACGATTTCAATATTATTGGCCATTCCAGTACACACACCAAGCTACTAACAGCTGCAGACATTAACACGCTATTACCGAGAACTTCTCACATCTAGCAGCAAGACTTCAAACTGCAACCAAACAAAACGAAGAAAGTACACACATTGTCCTGATCCATTAGAAGTATTCGAATAAGAAAATTAAATTGTTCACTAACTTATGAATTCTTGCCTGTAATTTTCCAAACCATCAAACAAAAGGTCGCAAATACGGCAAGAAAACAATAGAGAAGAGGGATAAAGATATATCGTTACTTACAATTAGTAATTGCGCAAAGAGATTGAAGAAGAAGATTAGACGAGATCTACCTGAGTCAGTTCCAGGGGCTTAGGGTTTTAGACGCAATAAGAAAAAAAGTAGATAAGTGGCAAACAGATTTTATTTCGCTGGTAATTTGCATTTTGAGAAAGATAATTGCATGAGTAGCTTTCTACATCGATTCCGATTGATTTTAGGGTAAAAATCTTTATCTTTTATGATTTAAATTCATATTTAAAAAAACAACTTTAAAAGTTTATTAAGTAAATTTATTATATCACAATACTGACAATTATAAAACAATAAAAGATTATATTTAAATATTTTTAATATTAGAATATATCTTTAGTAATTTTAAATTGTATAAATATTTTATACTAAGTAAAAATATAAAGAAATTCACAATCTTTTAACTTAATTATATAATGTTTCATGTTAAAAAAAGTTTTTTTATAACAAAAAGTATTAACACTTTAATTTTATTTTATTATAAAATTTTCATATTTAGTACATCAAATCATATATATTTTGCAGTGAATAAATAATTATTCACTTAAAATTATGTATCAATTTTAATGTGATAATGAGAGCAGTCATTCTTATTTTATTATAAGTATTTGCAAAATTTCATTATATTTTATATTCACATTGATATAAGTAGCTGATATTTTAGATGAAAAATTAGTTTCATATTATGAAAATAAATAAAAGTTTTGTAATTCTATATATTAAAAATTTTAAAAATGAACTTTTACAAAGTTGATACTTTTTTTTTTAATGTTCTAAAAACTACTCTAAGGATCTAATTTATCAAAATACAGATAATTTATAAGAATCATATTTTGCAATACTTTTATTGTTAGGTCTTGATATGGACTACCGTTTGATCATGGATGATCAGATATTGAAGGACCTAGTCTATATTGTCATTTGTCTTCGGATTAATAAGCCAGTAAAAGCTGGTCTTTAGTTGTAGTTTGGTGGTTTCAGTTTCTTTTCCTATTTTCTAGCATAGTTGTTATTTTCAAGCAATATAAGATTTCTATTTAAGTCATTTGAAGTGCTCAAAAAGGGGACATGCATATAAAATCTTGAAGAGCCTTTCCCCTTTTCTTTTCATCCTCTCTTTTTTTTTTCTATCAAATTAGCTAGTATCAAAGCCAATTAGGCCATGGATACTCGCAACAAAACTATTGTCGAATTTCGCAATGAGGTTAATGAAATCTTAGTTTGACATCAGTCTAGTTTTGATCAAGTTAATACTACTCTACAAACAGTATTTACCGAGAGCTTTAAGCTCTACGAATCCCTCGCAATGTACCATCTACCCATCCAGAAATTGACCCGATTTTCTTTGGAGAATCTTCACATTCTCCAGGCTCCTTACGATCTAATAACCTCAATGATCCTCATCACTATCATCTTAAGTTGGACTTTCCAAAGTTCAACAGTGGGGGTCCAACTAGTTGGATTTATAAGACAAAACAACATTTTCAATTGAAGACCATTGCTCCTAATCAACAAGTGCAACTTGCCTCCTTCCATTAGAAGGAATTGCTTTATAATAGCATTGATGGCTAACCAAATTTCGAGGACCACTTGCTTAGGATGGGTGCACTGAAACAGTCATTTTATTCTTTAGGTCAATTGACTATAAGGACCCTTCAGAAGCTCTCACCCGACTAATACAGACTTCAATTGTAGCAGCTTATCAAGAAATATTTGAAAAGCTTTATCACCTTATTGATGGCTTACCAGAAACTTTCCTTGTTGGTTGTTTATTGCAGGAGTGCAAGCTAATATCCATTTAGATATAAAAATTAAACAACCACGAACCTTGGCAAATGTGATAGGAGTGGCTCGATTTATTAAAAAGTGGAATCAATTATAAAAAATAGCCATCTAATTCACTCCCATCTAGCTTTGACAGTACCAAAGTTAAATCTGTAAGAGTAAATCGTGTGCAAGTCGACTTGTTTAGTGGATAAGTCGACTTACACATGTCCAGCACTGACAAGTCGACTTGTTCAGTGGATAAGTCGACTTATTGAAGGTCGGTACTGTTTATATTGTGCCCTAAAGGCAATCC
>JANZLH020000097.1:607698-618299 GCA_026770325.2 Erythroxylum fimbriatum
TTTCCACGACGTCCTAAATACGTCGTTAAAACATTTCAATCTGTGACGTCTACTTCAGACGTCGCAAACTGTGTTAGCCTTTACGGACGTCTTTAGAAACGTCGAAGAATATCTGCTCCTTCAACGACGTGTTCCAACAGACGTCGTAGATCACCATTGCTTACCCTACCTTCTACGACGTTGTTTGCGACGTTTGCATTGACGTCGACGATATTGTTCTACGACGACAATTTTCCTT
This sequence comes from Erythroxylum fimbriatum, assembly GCA_026770325.2. Lineage (NCBI taxonomy): Eukaryota > Viridiplantae > Streptophyta > Magnoliopsida > Malpighiales > Erythroxylaceae > Erythroxylum > Erythroxylum fimbriatum. The sequence continues at coordinate 607,937 of JANZLH020000097.1, forward strand.
TACCGACGTTTAAAAAACGACGCCAAAGGCCTCCTTTTCTTGTAGTGAGTGGACATTATTGCGTGGAAAACAGTACGAAGAAATGACGTAGCACGGAAGCTATAATCTAAGATTCGAAGAAAATCTTAAAAAATATCAAATTTATTGATAAAAATAATGAAGATACTGAAAAATTAACAAATTTTATCATTCTACATATATTTATAATAAAAAATAACACCTTATAACATTAAGTTTACTTGAAATAGAACTCTAAAATATGAAATTTATTTTAAATAAAAATCTAAAATAAAAAGTTCAATGTAAGTTAAAATGTGATAACTCTGGACATGAATGTTCAGTCATTTTCAATATAATTTTGTGTGTTTGATGCTTTATCAATCACTTCTACTTGTAAAGAACTCAACCTCTAATTATGATTAGAATACCAAACTTACAATTAGACAAATAAAGTGAAATATCAAGCACATTAAATGTAGGATTGATATTATTCATACACAAAGGTAATTGAATGACATAAGCACTGTTTGATCTTTCTTATGATCTTAAATGGCCTATATTTCATTACCTTCAATTTATGATGTCCCCCAATAATTCTATTCTTTTTCAAGAATATCATAACCTCATCTCCAACTTCAAACACTTAAGCTCTTTCATGCTTATTAACATTAGCCTTGACCTTCACATCATCTTTTTTAAGCTCCTCTTTTATCTCCACTCGATTTTCTCATGCCTTTTTAGCTAACTTTTTAGCACTCACATTGAAATTAACACCTTCAAGAAATTTAAGATGATCAAGTACAAACTACAAAAATAAAGAACAACCAATGGAATGATGGACAACATTGTTATAGGCACATTATTAGGCTTAGATAATTAGAAATTCTTAATTCTTTTGCTTGTCACAATATATGCATCTCACCAAAGTACTTAGTGTTCTACTCACCATTTTTGTTCTACTTATTATTTTTGTTTGCCCATTAATTTGTAGATGAACGATGCTACTATATTTAAGAGAAGAATTAAATATATCTCATAAAGTTCTCTGAAAGTGACTTAGGAATAAGGTATAATGATTAGATGAAATAAATATTGGATTGTCATGAAGTCTCACCACTTATCTAAAGTATAGTTTTGCAATTGAAGTAGCATTTGTAATCTTCCTACAAGGTAGAAAATGCGTCACTTTGAAAACCTGCCAACAAAAACAAAAATAGAATCTAGTCCTATTTGTGTTCTTGATAATTTTAATATAAAATCTATAGAATGTAACATCCCATGTTAGGGACTAGAACCTTAAAATAGTGAACATGAGAGGACATTGAGAAATTAGAAGTTTTGGAATTTTTAAAATTATTTTCAAAAGGTATTTTATTGGGAAAAGTTTTGGAATTTAGTTTATTTTTTTTCAAGAATTGAATTATTAAATTAAATTAATTATCAATTCAATAATTAAAATCAATCTAAGGACCTAACGTTTTAAATGATTTCTTTCGTAATTGGATTTTGTTAGAAATTATAAATAAAATGATATTATATTAATTAAGATAAGATCTTAATTTCAAAATTAAAGTAATTATTTTTATTAATATGATTAAGATTAATAATTAAATTGAATCCTAATTAATTTTAAAAAAGTGGTTTCTAAAATTAGAATTAATTGAGACTCCTTAAAATTAAGAAAAATGTTTTGTTAAGTAATCAAGAAAGATGTTTATTAATTTAATTTATTTATTTCAATTTGATTGAGATAAATTAAATTTATGATTATATTTGTTTAGATAATTACTATTCAATTTAATTTAGAAATTGTTACTTTATTTGTGAATAATAAGTTTCTTGATTTATTAGAAATATTATTTTTCTTCATTAAATTCTGAAAAGTGTTTCATTTTTCAATTAAGAAAAATGATATTTCTTTAATATTTTGAAAATATTTTTCTATTTTATTAAGGAAAAATTTTCTAATTAGTTAAGAAATCAATCTCTAAATAAATCATATAATGACTTTCTTAATTAAATATAAAAGCGTTTTATTTAATTTTGAAGGTAATTTCCTTTTAATATTAGAAAATAGTTTTCTAATTAAGGAAAATAAATTTCTAATGAGATTAGAAATAGTAATTTCTAATTAGATTAGAAATAATCTTCTAATTGGATTAGAATGTGTTATTTATATAATTTTGAAAAAAGGAGTTTTTCTAAGTTATAATAAGTAGCATAATTTATTGAAAATTGTTTTAAATTAAATTTTATTAAAGGAGCCAAGTTAATTAGAAATAGTTTTGAATTGGATTTGAAACTTGTTTTCAAGTCAAAATAAATTTATATTTGGAATAGAAATTTAGTTTGTTTGGGGATCAATGAGTTTAATCTAATTTAATGTTCCAAGTAGTTGAAAATATTATTTTAGAATATGAAGATCAAAGCTTGATGTTTTATGCATATAATTTGATTATGAGTGCATAAGATGCCTAATTTATTTATATGGTAAATATATATATATTGGATGAATGATAAATTGTATGTTTATATGTGCGATATTTTACATGCAATTTATGATTGATGAGACAAACAAAATTGAAATCCCTCACTAAAATATTAAGTACACATTAAGAATGTGATTTTTTTTCTTTCATTGTTATAAGAATAAACCAAAGTTATGTTTATTGTAGGCTTGTTGAGTAAACTCGAGGCTTTTTTAACTCGAACATGTTTAATTTTATGATAGTGGTTTCTAGTTAACTAAATCTGTGTGATTTGGATGAATAAACTTATGATCATATGAATTCAAAGGTAGGGTTAGGAATAACATATACGATATGTTTTGGCAAGAGTTGACACTTAACGGATCTAGGAGTCACATAAGATGAGATTGATAAAGTTGTTATCTACCTAATTTAAATTTAGTTGGTTTGTTGAGCAAACTTAAGATCAACTAAATTTGGATAGGATCCCAGCCCACTAAAAAGATTGGCATAATGTTTCCGAATAGTAGTGAGGCTATTTTTTCGAATAAAATAGTGGGAGTAACCAAATACATGATTAAAGTTCTAATCTTATTTGGTAGTCATTGCATATAATTAATAATTTGCTTATCTTACATTTATATAACTTACATTTATATTTTGTTCTGAGTGGAATTTACCTTGTTTAGTATAGTTGATACAAAATTAGTGAACTTAATTTCTTAAACATGGGTAATGTTTGAGAAGAGTTCTCAAAAGGTTAAAAAATAAAATTGTATACCCATTTTGCAATTTTTTTATAATCCATGTTGAGGAATTTGGGGCAAAAGTTTTAGAGAAATGTCAAAATCATATGAATTACAAAATGTATTGACATTTTGAGTTGACTAATGTCTCATAAACTTTGATGACAATATGAAAGAAGTATGTCAACACCATAATAATAAGATACAAGAGGTTACATAGAGTAGAGCTAAAAGATATAGTACCTTGTTGGAATTGTTCCATTTAATTTAGTCTACAAAAAGCATAATTATGGACTGCAATTAAAGGCATTGTTGTAGAATGATAACAGTTATCATTGAAAGAAAACGATTATATAATTTTTCTTGCCTATAAGAGATATGATAGTGATCATATGTTTTTCTAGCTCATGCTTATAAGTATTTAATACTTAATTTGGATTCAACATTATTATAATGTTCAAAACATAATAAGAAATAGATTGTTAAGCCAAAGTAGCTGATCCAAGTTTGTGCAAATAGTTTGTATGTACTAGATCAAAGGAGACTTATGCTTAATATAAATGGCAAGACTACAAAGTTGGATATCCGAGACTATCCTTTTATGACATGTTGGTTAAATCAACATAATGAGAATTATAAAGTTACATACAAGGATATGTGTATCCTTTTGATTATGAATCATATAAAACTTGTGAAACTTGTAAAGTTGAAGAATAACCAAATCAACCTTTGGTGAAAGGATGGTGATGGTATTGAACTGTTAAATTAATATATGTGATGTACTGGATGGAATAACAATTCATATGTTGGATCCCGTTTCCGGAACCCAACCTTCTTGCGAAAATCATGAAACGTGAGCGTACATATAACCTTCAAGGGTAACATTTTTTTTTCATTGAACCTTTGCTGGACATTATCAATTTATCTTCACTCTCATAACAATCCAAAAAAAGTACTCGTAATTTGTTCAATGATGTTCCCTACATAAAACAGTCACCATGCTTGAAACCCTTTTCTCTTACTTGCGAACAGAATTTGAAAAACTTAAAATCTTAATTTCAGTTTAACTTCTTCATAGAAATCATAGCTTTATGTCTCTTGTTTGTTTTGAGACAAGAATCACCTCAATTGGAGCTCTACAGCTCAAGATATGCCTAAGAATCCAACTCGTGCACAAACCCTAATCCTGCTCTTCAAACCGACCCCTCGCTTGTTCTAATGCATACTTTCTCAAAACAACTCCAAAAAATACAAATTTTCATGGATAGATAGATACATGACTTATGAATCTATTCGTCCAAGAATCACCTCAATAGGAGGTCGGATGAGGGAGTTATGCTCAAAAGAGTAAACCATGTTCACACCCAAAATCAATCTGAACATACTTTGGCGCGATTGCCATAACTTTCACCACAAATAACGGATTGACTTCGTTCTTGAACCATTGGAAAGAAGACGTTAAGATCCAAAACGGTTCACCAATTTTATGATAACATCTGTTTCTTTTTAAGGTCCTAGATTTAAGGAAGCATAAATTGAATAAGGCATGACATTAATTGAGCCTCCCAAATCTAACATAGCTCTATTGATTTTAGTATTACCAATTTACAGGGAATAATGAACATATCAAGATTATAACATTTTAGAGGTATCTTCTTCCTAAAAATCGTAGACACGTTCTCACCCATCATCACTTTTCATCACCTCTTATCTTTCTTTTGTTTGTACACAATTTCTTGAGAAATTTTACGTACCTCGGTACTTAATTGATTGTACCTAGCAAAGATACATTCATTTCTACCTTCCAGAAATTATTTAATATCTCTTTATCTTTTTACAACTTATTCAGTTTTGCTAATCTGCTAAGAAAAGATGGAGGATTAGTCTTAATAATACTAGGGCTTTCGAAGTTTACCTTTGTGCTAGATGAGGGGTTTTCTTCATTTCCCAACTCCATCTCAATTTCTTCTTCATTGGTAATCCTTAGAGTGGTCCTCTTGGGAACCTCAATCTCCTTGCCACTCCTTAAAGTTATAACACTGACGTTATTTGGGTTCAATTCAAGTTGAGATGGCAGCTTACCTCCACTTTGCAACTCTAGACGATTGATCACCACCACCATCTGACCCATTTGGTTTTCCAAGTTCTATAAACTCGATTTTACCTCCTAAAATTTAGATATGGTCTCCTGTTGAAATTGCTATACAGCTTGTTGAAACTGTTGTACACCCTGTTGCAATTGAACATTATTAGTAGTAAAAGTCTTGAGTAAGTCTTTCAGAGATGTACCTAAATTGGAAATGGAGGCTTGTGGCCTTGGTTGAGATTGATGTGATCCTTGTGACCTATTCCCCCGTAACTCAAGTTAGGATGATCTCTACAGCCTAAGTTATACATCTAGGAGTACGACTTATACTAATTAGAAAATTTCCCTCTTGCAACATTTACGTATTCCATACTTCCCTCTTGCAATGTCAAACACTCATCGGTCGGATGGCTCATGTTTGAACATATTCCACATGCCTTTACTTGTTTTTGTTTGACTATAATTTTTCTAACAAAATACGTTAGATCATCTAAACGATGTTTGATGGATGAAGTACTTACCTTGTTTACATGGCAAACATCGCTACGAGTGCTGAATTGTTAAGGATTTGCGGCCATTCACTTAATTAAAATAAGAGTGTCTATAGGAGTCTTTTCACATGATGCTCTATTTCTCACTACATCGACCAAACTCCTCTCCATAGGTAACAATCCCTTGTAGAAATACTAGATAAGGAGTTGTTCAGGTATGATGTCATAGGGACAGCTAGCACATAACTTCTTAAAATGCTCCCAGCACTCTTAAAAGGACTCTCTATTATATTGCTTTGTGGCACAGATTTCCTTCTGTATACTCGTTGTCTTCGATGCTAGAAAATATTTTTTCAAAAATGGTCTCTTCATCTCTATCCAAGTGTTCACACTCCTAGTAAGTAGATCAAATAGCCAATCCTTTGCTACATCTTTCAGTAGAAATGGGAAAGCCCTCAATATGATTTGCTATTCTGTCACCCCTAGAGGCTTCATACTCAAAGATACCATATAGAGTTACTTGAGAAGCTTTTGCGCATCCTCACCTACAAGACCATGAAAATTAGGCAACAAATGTGTTAGTCCAGACTTAAGTTCAAAAGTAACATGCTCAGCAAAACTAGGAAATGGAATTGATATGTGCTTAGTTGATTGTTTAATTATTTTGTAACACTTAGCCATTAATGACATTAAATTGCTTAAGGTACTGACTTTGAGTCATATATGATTTTAGGCATAATTCGGAAGCAAAGAAGTTAAAGTGAGTTGAAAGCACGATACTTGGTCCATTTTTCGAAGACTAACACTCACTTGTCTTCATGGAGCATGGAGAAGAAAATTAAAAGACAAGAAGAAGAAAAGAAAAATGGAAAAATAAAGAAGTAGAAAACTTGCACAACCATGCATATTTTTTCATGGGCACATAGAACGTGAATTTCACAAAAATAAAGGAGTAGAAGGTGCTAGGAAAACATGACACTTGAAACTACATAGATCTGGTTGACAAAGGCACGTCAAAATGACGTGCAACAGGTGGATAGCCAAAGCATCAATATGATAGCAACAAATGTGCAAAACGCGCCAACATGTGCAAACATAAGGAGGAAACGCCAAGATAAAATGCAGAACAGGTGCACAGCCAAGGACAAATTGAAATAACAATGCATAAGAGGAAAGCTGCTAAAAAGCAGATGTCTCACATCTTGCATAAATGCAGACATTTTTAAGAGGTAGGAGCGTAGGTTTTAAAGGCATGTATTGTAGATGGACCAAGAATTAATTCATAAAATTATGGGAACAGTAGCACAATAAAGAGAAGGAGCAGTAGCATTAGCGAGAGGGATAGGGGGTCTTTGATTGGGACATTCCTAAAAGGGCTAAAGCATTTTTTAGGAGAGACCTATGAAGGACTAGACCTCCTAAGTATTTCACTGTTTTCGTTGTTTCTTTCTCTCATTAGAAATTGATTGTTTTACCCTATGTTAATTGAATTGGGTTTTGTGTATGGATAACCATATTATTGTTATTGTTTGGTTATTTGTGTATAAACCCATTGGGTATTGTGAAAAGATGATTTCAATGCATTCATTGGATCATTTATTTGTAAACCTATTGCTAGAATTTCGATATAATCCGTAATTGTTATGTTGAAATTTATGTGTAGCGACTAATGATTCCTAATCATTAGGGATAGCATGACTTTGGTTAAAAGACACATCATATGTGGTTGTTGCCCCAATTAATCGATTTTCCTAATTCGTAATGATACTACCCAATTGAATCTAAAGATCGTATCCTAGGTGTTGGAGTTATGTAAATATATTGCCCTGGAAAGCAAGTGTATTTACATAGAACTTAATTTTCTTCTAGTTACTTTTGTAATGAAAATATTTATCATTAATAAAACAAAAGAGTTTGGTTTTATTTGTGTAAGCATTATATATCAATACATAAGGTACCAAGATTCTTTTGTAAGTAATATACATATACATGGAGATGTATGGGAAACATATATATAATTAGAATCTAAATTAGATAATTAACAGTTGAATAATCAAGTTGGTCACTCGATTATGGTTTAGACTATAGTATTGCGATTTATCTCCATGTAAGTAAAAGAGTTTACTTCAAGGGAATGATGAGTTTTCATATCATGATAGTAGTTGACTATCTATAATGGCACTATTAAATGAATCTAGAATCAAATATGTTTTTAAAGAATAAAGTGGGCCTTTACTTTAATCTTAAAACATAAACCTTAGTATTCTTTTATTACGAATCACAATCTTGATGAGTGGTGAACTCATAAGTGTTTCATTATAATTCTTGATATGATTAGAATAGATTTTTACAGAGTATCAATCTAGTGTCTGCATGTCGGAATTATTAATTGAAACATGTATAAGGGAACATTCACTTAAATAAAGAGTTTATAGTGATATCATCACTTCTAGATGATTTAAGGAGACTCGGTGATTAAACTGGCACCAGTAGTTTGATGGACTAGCTACCTATCAAGTCTTAACACCAAGATGAGATCTTATGTGTTAATCACCATATAAAGTAAAATGGGAGATCTAGAAGGAAAAACCAACATAAGGGCAAAACGGTAATTTTACCCTTTGTTGTGCGGATGGCTATAATAAGGTTCTAAATAGGGTTTGCAATTGGACATAAAATATGTGTTCTTATAATATTTAATAATTCAAGAGTTCAACTAATTGTCTTTAGTAGAATGAGATTAAATAATTATAGGCTTATTAGAGCTTGAATTATCAAAGTCCAATAAGATTCCCTACTTGGCTTCAAGGAAGGTTATCAAGCTAAGTAAGAAATATAAATGAAGGTTTTAGAAGCCCATAATTGAATGTTGGGCTTGCACTAATTAATGGTTAATTAAAAGCCCATATGTTCATTTAAAAATGGGTTAGACTTTGGTTTAATATAATTGATTAGATTAATTATATTAAAACAAATTTTTTAATAAATAAAGGATCAATTTCAGTTTTATCAGGGTTGATTGTGCAGCTACACATTTGACATTAAAATGCTAAATAAAGATGACCTTTATTATGGTTTATTATCATTAAATGGAGTTATGAAGTTACCATTAAATGGTTTAATGGTTATCTTTTAAAGTTAGCGTGTAACCTATTAGCATTGATTGGATTAAAGAAGAAAGATGGACATTGTACGGACCATCTTCCTTCTTACATCTCCAAAAACCAAAATTAACATGATAACATTTAGGTTAATAGACTTTTCATATTGTCATCTTAAAGACAATTGTGAAGAGTTTCATTTAATGGCTTCTTTATGATTGATTAAATGAAGAAATGATGCATTGTATGAAAGACTCTTCTTTCCTTTGTTGTTAACCGAAAGTGGGAGAGTGTAAGAAGGGGTTCTTACAATTTTATCACTCTCTTTCCTATCTTTCATGGAAAAATCGTAAATTACATGAGAAGTGTCTCATTGTTTCCTTGTTTCTTCTAAGACAATACTCCTCCAAAGTATTTCTTCTCCTTTCCCAATAAAGGATCTTGTTAACCAAGTTGTCCACGAAGAACAAGTGGTAGATCAAGTTGGTTGAGAATACAACAAGGAGAAGATAGATTGATAAAGGAAAGGATTCAAAAGCAAAAAGCTTTGGATACAAGAAGAAGGAGAGGAAAGCGCGGAGAGGAAATAAAGTTGTAGCAAAAGAGTCGGTAATATCATTATCTTGTTTATGTTTATTATTTCCTTATACCATATCATGTATAGATTGGCATGATGATTTGGATATATTGCTTCTGCTGCAAATATGATTTCTAAAAAGCTTTGAAATCTACCGGTTCTCCAAATATAACATGCTTTCTTTTTCCGATCTAACACTTATTGATTATCTAGGTTTGGCCTTACTATTTATGTACTTCATTTTGTTTTGAATTCCATCACAGTAACTGTCTCCATACCTGATTAAGGGCTCTGGGAACCCAACTATTTTTATTAGAATAGTGACTTTAGAGGAAAGCACACTTAATTATGCATCCCTTAAACATAGTACATACACAGTTAACATTCTCAACCTTATCATATGAAATAGTCCCAATTAATATATCACAAAATTATCATTGCTAGAATATTGGAACAGTCAAATAAGATGTCTTCTATACTTAAAGATCTCAAATCACTTATTAATCTGTGGCATCTGCTCTGGGTTTTATTTATCTTTACGGGTGAATAGTAAACATAGAATGTGCTTGTGAAGGGAATTTTTGGGAGGTTAAAAAATTAAGTTTCGATGATCTTTGCTTCTTCTGTGAATATTTTGTTAATTGAATATAACTTCATATAATTTTTTATTTCCTTATTAAATTGTACACTCTGCTTTTATATTGATTATAGTTATGGCTTGTTTATGTTACTATTAACTTTTCAGAATAAAACTATTAACATAAATTCATTGTGAAATGTCAACGTGATTGATAGTTTCTGATAGAAGAAATGAACTCTGATAGGAGGAATGTGGTAGACTTTGCCTTAAGGAAGAATAAATTGATGCACAACAAATCTCCTCATCAAAGTCTA
>JANZLH020000097.1:624976-636864 GCA_026770325.2 Erythroxylum fimbriatum
TATTGGTGATGTAATGTGGGTTGGAATCGCTATTAAAGTTTGTAAACATCTATCTTTGATGTTGATGAGATCTGGATCCGTGTATGAATATGAAATGTGAATTTGCGTATGGACATGGCATGTGAATTGTATATGGATGAAATGAGTTGAGTGCAAATGTAAGGTATCGGAAGAAGTTTTCCGTTTAAGTTGATGAAATTTGTATATGAATTGTTGGTATATATGTGTGGGAGGTTTTTTTATGAGAAAAAAAAGAAAGATAGGATTCTTCTTAAATGATGAGACATGATTGTATATGAAGAATCAAACGAATTGAGGTGAGGGATCTATGAATACCATTTGAATTTTAAATTTTGAATTGCTTTTAATGGCGTTGAAAAAAAAAACTATACCGATTTGGGTTGGTTTAAACCAAGTCGTCTTCTCGGAAGATGTAACTTGTCTTTATAGTTTTCCAACATTTTTCTAAAGTATGCGTTTTCGAATGTCGGAATTAAAAGATTTGACCTTAAGCATTTTGATTTCATTGGTTTTCGCCCACGTTTGTATTTCGATAAATTCTGTGCACACGTTTTGTAACTCCGAATGTTGGGTTCCGGAAACGGGATCCAACACAGTCTTATACATGACCGTGGCTTAAGTTGTGTCACTTCTTGTAGTTGATCTTTTCAGGGCACTAGTTGACACATGAATGTGGGCTAAAATGTGTTCCTCTAACAATTGTATATTTTTCATAATTTTACTTGAAATAACCTCCAATTCTTTATTACTATCATCTTATAGTTTAATTTGCATAATAACCTAAACGATATCAAAAACTAAGTAAAACATGATAATTTATCATTAAAATGAAATAAAATACTTAAGAAATAATACACATTTGCATGCATATCAATAATATTTACATAAGGTAATTGTTCATATGATTTCAAGTAGGAAGGAAAGTACTAATGTTGTCACACTACAAGATTTATCATATGATTTCATAATTACCTAAAATGATATAAAACTAACTAAAACAAGGTAATTTAGCATTAAAATGAAATAAAATGCTTAAGAAAATATATGCATTTGCATGCATATCAATGATATCTACACAAGGTAATTGTGCATATGATTTCAAGTAGGAAGGAAAGTACCAATGTTGTCACCTTAAGAGATTTATCATACTTGAGGTACATAGTAGAGCATTGACTATCTACTTGAGTTACTATTTTGCATTGTAACTAGAGCAAATAAACAATATGAAGAAAGATGTCATATATGGGGGGTTACACCTGACTATGTTAGCAAAGAATCTAGGTACATCTTCCATTCTCCCAAATCTGACATTAGGTTATGTTATGCTTCTCCTCGTCTTAGAAATGATGATATACACCAATTACCTTATGTTGGTAAGAAAAGTTGAGGGAGCTTATATCTTGGTTAAGATGGAGAGAGATAATATTAGAGGATGATGCTCTTATAAAGGAGAAGGAGGGTGCCTAGATGAGATACAATTAGCCACTCATAGCTAGTGAGCCTCATAATGTAAGACCTTAAACAACCAAGTTAGTGTCATTAGATCCTAAGGAAGTTAAACTAACATCACAATAAATACTATAGGAAAGAATCAAAAGGAGAATTAATTAAGTAGAGCGATAATAGATCTCCTTATGATGGATGTAACGAGAACACAAAAAGATGCTTATTATATGGTCCTACTAAATGGATTAGATGAAAGAGAAAATGGTTACATATTTCCATCATATCAAATTTGCAGCAATACCTATGCCTTTTCCACCATCTCCACCTTTGACAATGCCTGATAAGGATAGAGATTATGATGGCACGACTAATGGATGATATGCTCTTATTTTTATTTTCCCCTTATATTTTATATTTTATTATGTCTTTCTTTTTTTATTTTTAATCATATTTAAATTATCAATTATGCTAATTTCTCTTTGTGATTTGAGTTTCATTTTTTTTTTATATGTTTTTATACCTTTTATGTTTTATTATTTGTTTTTGTTAGTGTTTATATAGGGTATTAAATTTTGATGTCCCGAAAGAGCAGTAAATAGCAGATAACAAACAACTTCCTTTGATATTTAATTTTTCTTCATCTATCTCCACTTTATGTACCATGTATTCTTTTTATGCTCATTATTTGTCTATTAAGGACAATGTATAATAAGTGTAAGAGAGGGTTATTTTGAGCTTATCTCAGGTGAATTGATCTAGTCACAATTAGCTTAATAAGTAACAATTTTGGAAAAATTATAAACAATGAAATAAAGGACATATTAGAAGTTATACTTTATTGTCGTCCAGCTATACTTAGCTAATAATTATGATCGTTGACGGGTACTTTACTACTAACTTAATTTAATGGTCTTGAGATTGATGCTTAATTTAAACAATAAGATGTATAGTTTTAATATGAAATAAGCTAGAGTTGAGCTCATTAAGTGGCTTAGGATCCCATATGTTTAAAAAATATGTGAATAAAGTAACCATTTATAGATTGACTTTGTTGACTTGATCTATGTAAAGGGTTGTAGTTAAGAGTGGTGTTAATAGGCATTTAAATTAGAGTTGAGCTCGTTAAGGCTTAGTATCCCATATTTATAAAAAATGTTTTAATAAAGTAAGCATAAATAAATTGTCTTTGTTGACTTGATTTAAGTAAAAGGTTGTAGTTAAGTAAAAATATATGCATAATTGCACTATCCAACTATTAATTTCACAAAGAAGTGTATAATTTAAAATCCCTTAAATTTAAAAAATAATGATAAGATAAAGTACTCATATTTGAAACCTTAGAATGTATGGTACCATCATAACTGATTCCTAAAAACCTTGTATGAATATAGAAACAATTTTAAGAGCACAAACATTATCAAAGAATCCCAAAATTTAGAGGCATTAAGATTTATCCAAAGAGGATTTAAGAATGTATTTAAAGTGTAAACCACGAAGTAAGCCTAAAAATATAAATAATGACAATTGGTAAAGTTTGGGATAAAGTTTGTTTTAAAAAACGGTTAATTCCGTGAAGAATAGAAGAAAATATGAGAAGAAAAACCTCATAATGTGGAGACTAGTTAACCTCCTCAAGGTACTATTTGACCATTGTAAGTGTGGTCACCCATGCTCTTTTTTGTTCTTGAACCTAATTTTCCTCTCTTCGCTGGTCGATTAGTGTTTTATTTTGGTTGACCATTCATATAACTAATCTTCTTATAAAATTACTAAAAAAATTTCTTGGACAAGGGATATTGGTCGACCATTAAGAGATATTTGTCAACCTTTGACAGATATTAGTCAGCTAACATGTGTAAATGATTGACTAGAGGAGTGGCTAAACTCCTTACAATCTCACTAGAACAGCGAAAAGAAAGAAAGACAATTTTAGGACATTTATTAACCACACTCATATACAAGTTGACTAATGTGTTTTAAAAAGTTAACAAACAACCTCAAAAGTCAAATTAAAATATTATAACATATAATTAATCAATTAAATATCAATCAAGAATAGGTTAAATCACATAAAAGGATCTTTATCATATATAATTCCCATAAATCATACTCGATTCTTTTCTAAATGTGCGAAATCTATCTTTATTTATTAGGCTAATAAAACTATCAACCAATTAGTATAGTATATATCAACATGTGATAAAATAATCTATTAAGGATTAAGACTCATTTTGAAAATAAATGCAAGATGTGATTTTTTCTAAAATATGAACTAATAATTATCCCTTGTTAAACATAACCTATGATATGATTCGAATGATAATTATTCTTCTTAGTCTTGTTCTTTTCAAAGGCTAATTTCTCAGCATCCTACATCAACATCTTTAGGACTTTCTTGAAGGTAACGTGGTTAGATTAAAAACAACATGTATAAACTCATCGATAAAAAAATAACTTTATATTAAACATTATATATGCTTTGTAAGAAAAAACCAAGAAAATTTGCCCTAAAAATTTACTATTCACGTACCTTTTACTCCTTTTCTATAAAAAAATTCATCACTTTGTTTTAGGTACCCAAATGAACTTAGGTACTTTATTACTAGTCTTCTTCTTATTAGCCTATATTTTCGAGGATTTACTTACCACTTTTTATTTAAAGATAAAATAATAAATATTCATATTTACCTAAAAATGACATACTATGTTATATAAGTAGTGATGATGCATAAATGTTTTGTTTAGACTTTTATATGTGTATGCATAATATAAAGGTTTAAAAAGTCAAAAGAATTGAATTAATCAAACCAAGAGTACAAGCTTCATGCTTATGATCAAGTAACCATACTATACTCTATTTGCCACTCCAAGATTAAAGCCACAACTTAAAATCACCACTTTAAGGCATAACCAATTTTAGTATTAGTATTAAAGCAATATAAGGTATCAAGTCTCCATATTGTAGCTCATTTTGGGTTGTAGAATTTATGTGCTTTAGATACTACAAGCGGACCCTTTTATTCATTGTATAAGTTCCTCTATTACTTGTTCTGTCTTGCTACATTTCCCACAAAAAGTATGTATTGCTCCTTACATTCTAAATTTTGCACATAATAAAGGAAAAAACTATTAACAAAACCACTCTATCACCCTTAGTAAAGCTCATATTTGTTGTTTTTTATTGAAGGATATCACCTTGGTATAAGCTTTGGAAGTTAACATAGCATATTAAAAATAATTTTTTCCATTTGAGGTTGAATAAGTTATTTATGAAGAATAAGTGCTCTCGTGATTTAGATTGTTGTTTGTTAGAAAGCATGTATTTGGCATATTGAGATATTTGACTATATCTAATGTGGATAGTCTCTTCTTTGCTACTGTCCACATGAAGAAAGATAATTTAGGTAGTAAATTTTGATCCCATACTAGTTTAAACTGTGTTTATTTTTCCCTTCCTCCCCTCAAGAGCTCTCTGTAAGATTTATTTGTAAAGAATTTTTAAAAAATACCCAAGCCATATATAACTATCCCGTTGATTGCAATTCACACAGAGGTTAGGCTTAGAGGTAATTGAAGTTAAATTTAGGAAATGAATAAAAGATTGCAAACTAAATAGTGACCTAGCTTTGCTCCAATTATCATAATACAAGAAAGCTATTATCCATCCCCAACTATATATTTGAAGCTTCCAATTAGTTAACTCCTTAACTTAAAAAGATGGGAGAGAAATCAATTTTTATATAGCTCCCAAAACGATTTCCCTTTCAAAAAGTAGGTATACACCCATTTAACCCATAAAGACTCTTTTTTAATTAATAAACTCCATATTCTCTTTCCTAAGAGCACTTTATTTTTCAGGTTACATACTTTATCCCACTTCACTTTGTTGTTATATTTGCTAAAAAACTTTCTAGATCATAGAAAACTCCACATTAGCTTTTTAATAGACTTGATAAGTTGTTTTGATAAGAAGGTGTGTGATAATCAATATGTATTAAGGGAATCGATCACTAACTTAATCAATTGGAACTGACTTGCAAAGGAAAAAGACCTATTGCACAAGCTCCTAATTATTTTATATATCTTTTCAATAAAAAAGATTCACTTATTAAATTGTAGCCTCCTATTTATAATTGGCAATCCTAAATAGGTGATTAGAGGAGACAACCTTGGAGTCTAGTAAGAGTGGAAAGCCAGACTGTATTGTGCTAAGCACTTGCAAATACAATTAGATGGCTCTTGCTTTTATTGATCGCCAACCCTGAAAGATCCTTGAACACATTAAGAGAAGCCATTAGGATACTTAAGGATTTGTCATAAACTCTTGAAAATAATAGCAAATCATTTGTAACGCCCCATATTAGGGGTCAGAATATTGAGAAATTTCAATGCATAGTATGCTTTGCATAATTGAGTTTTTGTTTATTTATGCATAGGCATTTTTAGATTCATACAAAAGAGTTGTATATGCATTCATGACATTCCGGGTGTAATTAGTTTTAGAATTTTGGTTTGTTTGTGATGGAAATTCATTTAGAGGTTATTAGTAATATTTCGGAAATTTTTGGGAATTTTGGGATTTTAGGAAAAATAGACCAATGGCTTAATGACATGTAGCACTTCGACGTGCATGACAAATGGCACTCATGTAATGAGCCAAGTGTCAATTTGGTAACAACACACGCGGTAACAACTTAAGTGAATACGTGTGTTAGAGGGAAAAATCACTGGAACCTTGTTGTTCTTCGAATTAAGTTAGTCTTCTTTGAAAATCACTGAATCTTCATCACCGAAACACCAGTTTGGATTCTTATATCGATAATGTACATTGCAACACAAATAAGTTGGTCCTGCTGTTAGTTTTCTTCTCTCTCTAATATGCCCTTTTCAACCATCACCGAAACCCTGGTGATTTTTTGAAAATAAGGGGAACCCTTAGAGCGATCGATTCCAGATATTGTCGGGACTTCGAGGAAATAAGCAAACAAGGAGCTTTTGTAAGTTATTTAGATGGCCAATTTTGATAGTTTTGCTTTGACTATTTTGTTTGCTGTTGATTTGGAACATTGAATGATTTGCAAAGCTGTAAGTATGTGATATGCTTGAATATATAGTATGAAAACATTGATTGATATGTACATTGAATTTCAGACATTTCTGTTTTTGAATCTGTTAAGTCCTAGTTGTGGGTAAATAGGCATGCCTAGAAGGGTCTGCAACTGCTTCTGTGACACTTAGGTGTCTTCTATTAGTGACACTTCGGTGTTGAGACTTCGGTCTCTTCTGTGACACTTCGGTGTCGAGACTTCGATCTCTTTTGTATAAGTCCCGTTACCCATTTCTGTAAATGGATTTAGCAGTCATCTAATTTTGTACTCTGATATCTGTTTGATTTTGACATAAACTAAATTATGTTATGATTCTGAAGGGTTTATACCCTCTTGTGTTATGCAGTTCTGTTATTTATAAAAATCTATTCTAAAATGCATTATGTTTGACTTACTGTTAAAGAAATCTTTGAATGCATGTTGATACTATTACATGATTCAGTGTAACGAGTTGTCAGTTTATAGATAGATTAGTTATTACTCACTAAGCTATATGCTTAGCACGGTGGATTGCCCCGTGTAGGTTCAGAGAGAAGGACTTAAAGAATGGGACAAGTCAACTGCATTGGCCAAAGGAGTCTGAGTTTTGTGTTGCTCAAAAATGTATTTTTGAGTTTGTTTTGGGCTTGTATATAACTTTGGATTTTTGTTTAAAAGTTTGTAATAACCTTAATTCGGACTAGTTTCTAAAATTATGATATGTATTGTATGTTTGTTTGAGATTCTGAAAATGCATGTGTGAAATGTTTCGTATGTTTTGGAAATGTTTATTTTTTAATGCTATGCTTTCGCGAAATGTTTTGGTTTGTTTGTACTGTCTTATGTGGCATCCACATATCCTCCTAGGGGGTATTAGGGCATTACATCTTTTTGGTATCAGAGCATGGTTTAGGCGATTTTAGTTTAACCAGCGTTTAACTATTGCTTCTGTTGAGTGTACAAGTTGTGTTTTGGCCTAATGCAGTGTCCCATGTTTTGTCTATGGAATTAACGATGGAAGGATCTCGTGATACTGTTGACGAAGTTGCTGAGAGCAATCAATCGGAGCAAACTCGTCCTGTAATATCTGGACCCTCTGGGGTCAATCGAGGAGAAGCTGAGGTGCCACCTCCTCCTACAGCTCAGGGAGAGGCTTTGTTTAAGCTATCGTAAGATATGATGACCTTACTGCCCCGTATGACAGCACCTAGGGCTTCAATTGATCAGTTGAGGAAGTATGGAACCGAAGAATTTACTGGGACATCTTTGTAGGAATCAGAAAGAGTTGAATTCTATATTGAGAAGGTGAAGAGAGTGTTGGATAAGATCAATTGTCCAGCAGAGCAGATGGTACACTATGCTGTCTCCCTTCTGCAGGAGCAGTTTATGAATGGTGGAAGTTCGTTCTGAGGAGTCCTCAGCTACCGGTGCCCCTAACTTGGGATTTCTTTTCCCAAGAAATCCAATCAAATATATTACGGAGGCTTACAGAAAGGACAAGTGGAGGCAATTTCTGAGTCTGAAGCAGAGGAATTTGTCAGTTGCTGAGTATGAATGAGAATTCAATCGACTCAGCAAGTATGCTCCCGAATCAGTACTTACTGAGGAGTTTCGATGTCATCAGTTTGAGGATGGGTTGTATGACTCCATCAAGGGGCATTTAGTAGCATTTACACTTTTACAACAGGTGAATTACCATCAGTTAGTGCAAGTTGCTATGAAAATTGAAAGACAAGAGACGATCAAAAGAGAATGGAGTCAAAGAAGGGCCTTTACTAGAGGAGGCCAGTCCTCAGGAAAACAGAGTCGGGAAGGCATTACTTTTGCACCGAAAAATACTCAGAGATCTGTGACTTGGGGAAGGCGACAAAACTTTCCCTCTTCGGCTATTTCTGGTAGGGGCTGGAGGCCGAGGTTCTGAACCCCCGAAGTGCCCTGATTGTTTTGTACATCATTGAGGTATTTGTATGAGGGCTATGGGAGCATGTTTTCGCTGTGGTAGTACTGAGCATCTGATAGCTATTTGCCCTCTCGAACAGGTTCAAACATCACAAGCCAGTAGGAAGATTCCCCATGCATCTGCTGGGAACAGAGGACGAGGAAGAGGTCGAGGAAGATATAATCAGAACAGACCTAATCCAGGTTCCTACTCAGAAATTGTAAATCGACCAACTGTGCCTTCTGTCTCGGCTCGAGCTTATACACTAAAAGCTTGTGAGGATTAGGTGCACCAGATGTCATTGCTAGTATAGTTTCTCTCTTTGATTCTAAAATGTATGCATTAATTGATCCTGGATCTTCACATTCATAGATCTATGTTGGAGAAGTGTTTGATAAGGAAATGCTTATAGATCAGTTAGAGTATGATATCTAGGTAACCAGTCCTCTGGGTCGTAGTATATTGGTTAATCAAATGTATAGGAATTGTCCAATTGTGATCCAAGGAAATGATTATGTAGCAGATCTGATCAGGTTACCTTTTCAGGAATTTGATTTGATTCTGGGTATGGATTGGTTGTCCAAGCATCAAGCAGTAGTTGATTGTGGTGCTAAAACAGTTATGCTGAGGAAGCCGGATCAACCTACAATAATATTGCATGGCATCCACACAAGTTCCTTAGCTAATGTGGTATCAACTATCCAAGCTAGAAAGCTCCTCAGGAAGGGATGTGAAGCTTATCTAGCTTTTGTGCTTGATTCTAAGAAGGAGGGTGGTAAACTGCTTGACATTCCTGTAGTAAATGAATTTCCAGAGTATTTCCTAAGGAGTTACCAGGACTCCTTCCTGAAAGGGAAGTAGAGTTATCTATTGAAGTCATGCCTGGTACCGCTCCTATATCCAAAGCACCATACAAAATGACTCTTACTGAGTTAAAGGAGTTGAAGGTGCAGTTACAAAAGCTTCTGGATAAGTGGGGAGCACCGGTGTTATTTGTTAAGAAGAAGGATGGCACACTACGGATGTGCATCGATTACAGGCAGTTGAATAGAGTCACAGTGAAGAATAAGTATCCGTTGCCAAGGATTGAAAATTGATTTGATTAGTTGAAAGATGCAGGAGTGTTTTCAAAGATAGATATGAGATCAAAGTACTATCAGCTTCGAGTAAAGGATGTGGATGTACCGAATACTACATTTAGGACCCGTTATGGACATTATGAATTCCTAGTAATGCCATTCGGGTTAACTAATGCTCCAGTAGCATTTATGGATATAATGAATAGAGTGTTCAGGCCTTATTTGGACCAGTTTGTTGTGGTGTTTAGTGATGATATTCTGGTCTATTCTAAGAATGAACAGGACCGTACTGAACATCTCTGAATTGTATTACAGACCCTGCAGGAAAGACAGTTGTATGCTAATCTGAGTAAGTGTGATTTCTGGCTTCAGAAGATATCATTTCTAGGGCACGTTGTCTCTTCTGAAGAAATTAGAGTTGATCCTAGTAAGATAGAAGCGAATGTTAATTGGAAGCCACTACGGAATGTGACAGAAGTGAGAAGTTTTTCAGGTCTGGCTGGTTATTATCATTGGTTTGTTAAGGGGTTTTCAGTGATAGCATCCCCTTTAACTAAACTGTTACGGAAGGGAGTGAAGTACGAATGGTCTTATAGGTGTTAGAGTAGTTTTGATCAACTAGAAAATATGCTTACCGAGGCTCCTGTATTGGTCTACCCTATTTCTGGTAAGGAGTATGTTTTGTTTAGTGATGCATCTGGAACTGGTTTGGGTTGTGTTTTGATGAAGGAAGGAAAGGTAGTTACTTATGCCTCTAGTCAACTAAAGACTCATGAACAGAACTACCCTACACATGATTTGGAGCTTGCAGCAGTAGTGTTTGCTTTAAAAATTTGGCAGCACTACTTGTATGGTGAAAGGTGAAAAATTTTCACAGATCATAAGAGTCTGAAGTATCTGCTTACCTAGAAACAGTTAAAAGCAAGGCCTAAGTTGTTTAAGAACTATGATTGTATTGTGGATTACCTAGACAACAGTGTTGGTTGGAGCTGTTTAAGAACTATGATTGTATTGTGGATTATCATCCAGGTAAGGCTAATGTTGTGGCAGATGTCTTGAGTCGAAAGACAATTTCAGCATTATCAGGGAGGCGAGGTGAATGGGAACTTGAATTTGATGGAGCTTTAATAGCTCAGTTAAAAGCAAGGCCTAAGTTGAGGCAAGAAATTTGTGATGCTCAGAGAGCTAATGATAAGTTACAACAACTTATCTTGGTTACTCAGGAAGGTAAACAGTCCGATTTTTCTGTGTAAGGAGATGGTGAATTGTATTATAAGGATCAGTTATGTGTGCAAACTAATGATGAATTGAAGAAGAAGCTATTGTTTGAGGCTCATAATACAGTATTTAATATGAATCTGAGTGGGAACAAGATGTATCAAGATTTGAAGCAGTATTACTGGTGGTCAGGTATGAAACGGGATATTATGGATTAAATATTTGACATGCCAGCAGGTAAAGCTGAGCACCAGGTTCCATCTGGTTTGTTATATCCTATTTCTATTCCTCAGTGGAAATGGGATAACATTACCATGGACTTTGTCACTGGATTTCCTCTCACACAAAGGAAGCATGATGGGGTATGGGTAATTGTGGATAAGTTTACCAAATTTGCTCATTTTCTGCCTGTTCGTCTTAACTATTCTTTGGATAGGCTTGCAAATTTGTATGTGAATGAGATAGTGAGACTGCATGGAGTACCATTGTCAATTATTTCTGATCGTGATCCTCGATTTACTTCAAGATTCTGGAAAAGTTTACTGAAAGCATTGGGTACTCAGGTTAAGTTTAGTACTACTTTCCATCCCCAGACAGATGGACAATCTAAACGAGTTATACAGATATTAGAAGATATATTACGGGGTTGTGTGTTGGAGTTTCCCAAGAGTTGGGATAATTATCTGAATTTGATGGAGTTTGCTTACAATAACAGTTATCAGATGAGCATTGACAAGGCACCTTATGAAGCGTTGTATGGTAGGAAGTGTAGAACTCCAGTATGATGGACTGAGTTGAGTGAAAACAAGATGATCAGGCTAGAAATTGTGAAAGATACTGAAGAAAAGATTCAGATTATTCAACAAAGATTAAAAGCTGCCAGTGATAGGCAGAAGTCTTATGATGGTTAAAAAAGGAAAGATATTGAGTATCAAGTGGGTGATAAGGTGTTTTTGAAAGTGTCACCATGGAAACACATACTTCGGTTTGGAAAGACGGGTAAGCTTAGTCCGCGATTCATCGATCCTTATGAAATTCTGAAAAGAATTGGACCTGTAGCTTATCAGCTGGCTCTTATTGAAGAATTGGCCAAGTAAC
>JANZLH020000097.1:636964-649876 GCA_026770325.2 Erythroxylum fimbriatum
TTTGAGGAAACCATCGATGATGGTTAACTCATTGAGTTTGCAAAACTCAGCAAAATTGCAATATTGTTTTCAGGACCGCTAGACAGCTAAGGATTGAGTGGCTCCACTACCGCTTAGAGTGGGCATTGCAGTGAAGCTATGGAGCAAAGGTCGGTCAGCTGGGATATTTTTGGATGACCTAGTTAGTGTGTCAAGCATAGTTTCCTCCTTTTGTGGGACCTTGTACTAAACTTTGTAAATCTATGTACATTAAGGATTGATGATAACATTGTAAAGTTTTGGATTTTAGTAATGAAATGAGGAAACTTTTGGTTTCAAAAATATTCTGAAATTATACTGATGTTTCTAGATAAATTTTACAATGATGCCATGTGGAGTAATTGTAGTGATCGATCGTAGTGTGCCTTTATCGTAGGATATGTACCAGAATGACCTCCGGGCGTTTCGGTGTGTACCCTACGGTAAGGGGGCGCTACAGAAAGCTCAAGAGGATCAGGATGCACCGGATGTCATTTCTAATATGGTTTCTCTTTTTGATTCTGAAATATACGCATTAATTGATCCTGGATCTTCATATTCATAAATCTGTGCTGGAAAAATGTTTGATAAGAAAATGCTTATAGATTAGTTAGAGTATGATATTCAAGTAACCAGTCCTCTGAGTAGTAGTGTATTGGTTAATCAAGTGTATAGGAATTGTCCAATTATGATTCAAGGAAATGATTATGTAGCATATTTGATCATATTCCCTTTTCATGAATTTGATCTGATTTTGGGTATGGATTGGTTATCCAAGCATTAGGAAGTAATTGACTGTAAGGCTACGATAGTTATGCTTAGGAGATCTGATCAGACTGAAGTAATATTACATGGCGTCCACACTAGCTCGTTAGCTGATGTGGTATCTGCTATGCAAGCCCGAAAGCTTTTCAGGAAGGGTTGTGAAGCTTACCTTGCTTTTGTGCTTGATTCCAATAAGGAGGGTGATAAATTGCTTGACATTCCTGTAGTGAATGAATTCTCAGATGTATTTCCTAAAGAATTACTTGGACTCCCTTCTGAAAGGGAAGTGGAGTTATCTATTGAAGTCATGCCTGGTACTGCTCCTGTATCTAGAGCACCGTACAAAATGGATCCTACTGAGTTGAAGGAGTTAATGGTGCAGTTATAAGAGCTTTTGGATAAGGGGTTTGTTAAACCCAGTGTGTCACCGTGGGGAGCACTGGTGTTATTTGTTAAGAAGAAGGATGGCACACTATGGATGTACATCGATTACAGGCATTTGAATAGAGTCATAGTGAAGAATAGGTATCTGTTGTCAAGGATTGAGAATCTATTTGATCAGTTGAAAGATGCAGGAGTGTTTTCGAAGATAGATCTGAGATCGGGGTACTATTAGCTTTGAGTAAAAGAAGTGGATGTATCAAAAATTTCATTTAGGACCCATTATGGACATTATGAATTCCTAGTAATGCCATTTGGGTTAACTAATGCTCCAGCAGCATTTATGGATCTAATGAATAGAGTGTTCAGGTCTTATTTGGACCAGTTTGTTGTGGTGTTTATTGATGATATTTTGGTCTATTCTAAGAATGAATCGGACCATACTGAACATCTCCGAATTGTATTACAGACCCTATGGGAAAGACAGTTGTATGCTAAGCTGAGGAAGTTTGATTTCTGGCTTCAGGAGATATCATTTCTAGGGCATGTTGTCTCTTCAGAAGGAATTAGAGTTGATTCTAGTAAGATAGAGGCGATTGTTAATTGGAAGCCACCACGGAATGTGACAGAAGTAAGAAGTTTTCTGAGTCTAACTAGTTATTACCGTCGGTTTGTTAAGGAGTTTTCAGTGATAGCATCCCCTTTAACGAAACTATTACGGAAGGGAGTGAAGTATGAATGATCTGATAAATGTCAGAGTAGCTTTGATCAGTTGCAAAGTATGCTTACTAAAGCTCCTGTATTGGTCCAACCTATTTCTGGTAAGAAGTATGTTTTGTTTAGAGATGCATCTGGAACTGGTTTGGGTTGTGTTTTGATACAGGAAGGAAAGGTTGTTGCTTATGCTTTTAGGAAACTAAAGACTCATGAACAAAATTACCCAACATATGATCTGGAGCTTGCAACGGTAGTGTTTGCCTTAAAAATTTGGCGACACTACTTGTATGGTGAAAAATGTAGAATCTTCACAGATCATAAAAGTATGAAATATCTGCTTACCCAGAAGGAACTCAATTTGAGACAACGGTGTTGGTTGGAATTATTTAAAGACTATGATTGTATTATGGACTACCATCCGGGTAAGGCTAATGTTTTAGCTTATTCCTTGAGTTGAAAGACCATCTCAACATTATCACTTAAGCAGAATGGATGAAAAATGGGATCTGATGGAGCTTTGATGGCTCAATTGAAAGTAAGGCCTACTTTGAGATAGGATATTTGTGACGTTCAAAGAGCTGATGATAAGTTACAACAACTTATCTTGGCTACTCAGGAAGGTAAACAGTCTGATTTTTCTGTGCAAGGTGATGGTGAATTGTATTATAAGGATCGGTTGTGTGTGCCAACTAATGATGAATTAAAGAAGAAACTGTTGTTTGAGGCTCATAATACAATATTTATTATGCATCCGGGTGGAAATAAGATGTATCAGGATTTGAAGCAGTATTATTGGTGGGCAGGTATGAAACTGGATGTTGTGAATTATATAGCAAAATGTCTGACATGTCAGTAGGTTAAGGCTGAGCACCAGGTTCCATCTGGTTTGTTACATCATATTCCTATTCCTAAATGGAAATGGGATAACATCACCATGGACTTTGTCACTGGACTTCCTCTCACTCAAAGGAAGCATGATGCTGTATGGGTGATTGTAGATAAGTTCACCAAATCTGCTCATTTTTTGCCTGTTTGTCTTGACTATTCTTTGGATAGGCTTGCAGATTTGTATGTAAATGAGATAGTGAGACTGCATGAAGTACCATTGTCTATCATTTCAGATCGTGATCTTCGATTTACTTCGAATTCTACAAAATTTTAGTACTGCTTTCCATCTCCAGACAGATGGACAATTTGAACGAGTTATACAGATATTGGAAGATATGTTGTGGGGTTGTGTGTTAGATTTTTCCAGGAGTTGGGATAATTATCTAACTTTGATGGAGTTTGCTTACAATAATAGTTATCAGACGAGCATTAGCATGGCATCTTATGAAGCGTTGTATGGTAGGAAGTGTAGAACTCCGGTATGTTGGACGGAGTCGAGTGAAAATAAGATGATGGGCCGAATATTGTGAAAGATACTAAAGAAAAGATTCAGATTATTCAACAAAGATTAAAAGCTGCCAGTGATAGGCAGAAGTCTTATGCTAATCAAAAAAGGAAAGATATTGAGTATCAAGTGGGTGATAAGGTGTTTTCAAAAGTGTCACCATGGAAACACATACTTCGGTTTGGAAAGAAGGGTAAGCTTAGTCCGCGATTCTTCGTTCCTTATGAAATTCTGAAAAGAATTGGACCAATAGCTTATCAGTTGACTCTTCCTGAAGAATTGGCCAGGTTACATGATGTGTTTCATGTTTCTATGCTAAGAAGATAGCGATCTAATGTGACACATAAAACTCCAATGCAAGAAATTCAGGCACAACCGGATTTGTCGTATAAAGAAGAGTCGGTTTCTATCTTAGCCAGAGAAGTTAAACAGCTCAGGAACAAGTCAGTGCCTTTGGTAAAAGTACTCTGGCAACATCATGGACTTGAGGAAGCAACATGGGAACCGAAAGAAACCATGAAAGCTCAGTATCTGCAACTATTCGGACCAGGTAAATTTCAAGGACAAAATTTCTTAAAGAGGGAAGAATTGTAATGCCCCATATTAGGGGTTAGAATATTGAGAAATTTCAATGCATAGTATGCTTTGCATAATCGAGTTGTTGCTTATTTATGCATAGGCATTTTTAAACTCATACAAATGAATTGTAAATGCATTCATTACATTCCGGGTGTAATTGGTTTTAGAATTTTGATTAAGATGAGAATTTTGGTTTATTTGTGATGGAAATTCATTTAGAGGTTATTAGTAATATTTCAGAAATTTTTGGGAATTTTGGGATATTAGGAAAAATAAACCAATGGCTTAATGACATGTAACACTTCGATGTGCATGACAAATGGCACTCATGTAATGAGTCAAGTGTCAATTTGGTAACAACACACGTGGTAACAACTTAAGTGAATACGAGTGTTAGAGGGAAAAATCACTGGAACCTTGTTGTTCTTTGAATTAAGTTAGTCTTCTTTGAAAGTCACTGAATCTTCATCACTGAAACACTAGTTTGGATTCTTATGTTGGTAATGTACATTGCAACACAAACAAGTTAGTCATGCTGTTAGTTTGCTTCTCTCTCTAGTCTGCCCTTTCAACCATCACCGAAACCTCGATGATTTTCTGAAAACAAAAGGAACCCTTAGAGAGACCGATTCCAGATATTGCCGAGACTTCGAGGCAATAAGCAAACAAGGAGCTTTTGTAAGTTATTTAGATGGTCAATTTTGATAGTTTTGCTTTGAATGTTTTGTTTGCTGTTGATTTAGAACATTGAATGATTTGCAAAGCTATAAGTATGTGATATGCTTGAATACATAATACGAAAACATTGATTGATATGTAAATTGAATTTCAAACATTTCTATTTTTGAATCTGTTAAGTCTTAGTTATGGGTAAATAGGCATGCCTAGAAGGGTCTGCAGCTGCTTCTAAGACACTTCGGTGTCTTCTGTTATTGACACTTCGGTCTCTTCTGTTAGTGACACTTTGGTGTCGAGACTTCGATCTCTTCTGTATAAGTCTTGTTACCCGCTTCTGTAAAGGGAGTTAGCAGTCATCTAATTTTGTACTCTGATATCTGTTTGATTTTGACATAAACTAAATTATGTTCTGATTCTGAAGGGTTTATACCCTCTTGTGTTATGCAGTTCTGTTATTTATAAAAATCTGTTCTGAAATGCATTCTGTCCGACTTACTGTTAAAGAAATCTTTGAATGCATGTTGATGTTGTTACATGATTCAGTGTGAGGAGTTGTCAGTTTATGTATAGATTAGTTATTACTCCCTAAGCTATATGCTTAGCACGGTAGATTTGCCTCGTATAGGTTCAGAAAGAAGGACTTAAGGAATGGGACAAGTCAATCGCATTGGCCAAAGGAGTCTAAGTTTGTTTTAGGCTTATATATAACTTTGGATTTTTGTTCGAAGATTTGTAATAACCTTAATTCAGGCTGGTTTCTGAAATTATGATATGTATTGTATGTTTATTTGAGATTTTCAAAATGCATTTGTGAAATGTTTCGTATGTTTTGGAAATGTTTATTTTTTAATGCTATGCTTCTGCGAAATGTTTTGGTTTGTTTGTACTGTCTTGTGTAGCATCCACATATCCTCCCAGAGGGTATTAGGATGCTACATCATTTGTAAAAGCTAAGTTGAAAATCTCCAACTTTTAAAATATTTTTTTTGGTTAGTAAAATGAGCTATCATGATCATATGTTTGATGCCTACTATGAATGAAGACTTGATGTATGCTTTTTTGGGGCCTAAAAGGGTGTGAGTAAGTTTGCATCTTATCATAGAAGTCAACTCTATTCTTCCCTTAAGTGTATTGAACTTCACACCTAGGTATAGATCCATTAATAGAAGTATGAAGTTTATTTTTTAGGTGGTAATGCACATTTTGTTTGCATGTTTTTATTTAGATATAGGTGTATCATACTTATTTGCTATCTTAGGTAAAGTTTCTTCATTATGCATGTGTTATCCCTTTAACAAATATAGTCTTAATGTTAGGTGGACCCTAAAAGTACTCCTAAACACGTACCTATGATTGGGATTCTTTTGAGCTCTTAACATGTTTTTTAGTTTTTCATTTCCTATAGTGAATTTGGATGATGAATCTTGTAGAACGATGATCTCCATTTTCAATTTATCATTTTTATATTTTACTGCATTTAAGGTATGATTGTCATTAATCTTGGCATTTCTAAATGCTTTAATGCTATGCAATTCACTTTTTATTTTATTCTCATTTATACATGCATCCATTTGTTTTTGAACTTCTTTGAGTTTAAAAGATAATTTCTTCCTTTTTTTCCACTCATGATTTCCAAACTTTTAACTAGTTCATCATATTCCAAATCACTATCACCATTGCATGAATTAGAGTTGGATGTTACCTCATCATCTTTCTTAGTTAAAAAGCACATATGAGCTAGCTCTCCTTTCAAATGCTTATTTTTTAATTCTTCTATGTCATCCTAATTTAAGGCTTTAAGTACTTTCTTCTTGTTTTTATCCTTCTTCTTCTTATTATTGTTTCTTTCATTCTTATCATTTTCTTTGAGTAGAGACATAGTGACTTCAAATGGCCAAGTTTTCTACATTTAAAATAAATAATGTTATAGGATTTATGTTTTGAATCACTTTTACCTTTCTTAAAGTCTTTTGTTTTGGAGAAATTCTTTCTTACTAAAAACTTCTTGAATTTTTTCTAGTAATAAAGGTGACATCTTTATTATTACTTCCACTTGTGGATGTCTCTTCTTCACTTGATTCCTCCCTTAAGACTTTAAATGCTAATTCCTTTTTCTTCGAAGTTGTTATTTCTTCTTATATCTCTTGAAGCCTCATTTTATATATGAGAAAAGATCCAATTAGCTCCTCCAGTAGTAGTATTGTCAAATCCTTAGTTTCTTGTATAGTCATTACTTTGGCTTCCCATGTCTTTGGAAGTGACCTAAGCAACTTTTTTACCATTTTAACATTATTATATGTCTTTTTGAGACCTTTATGAGCATTAATAATATCGATGAACCTTATGTACATGTTAAAAATGGTTTCATCATGCTTCATTTGGAATAATTCATATTGGCAGGTTAACATGTTGACTTTACTCCTAAGTATGTCATTATAGTCTTTATTGGTAGGTTAACATGTTGTCTACTAATGTTTTGTCCCTCTAAGTTGGAAGATGGTGATGATGCTCCTAAGTATGTCATTATAGTCTTTATTATAAGATTTTGTTTGAAATACCAAACTAATATACCTACTGTCATACCATTTGTTAGTCCCTAATAGCATCTAAAAGGGGGTGAACTGGATTTTGATAAAATTTAAAATATTTTTAAACCAATGAACATAATTTAATAATAAATAATATATAATGATTAAAAAATCACTTAAAGTAAATCAATCAAACAATAAAGTAATAACATAAAGATGATAGGAAATACAAACTGATTTATAGTAGTTCGATAAATAGCCTTTGTTTATGTCGATTCTCAAAGCTCTTTTTGGAATTATATTACAATTTTTCTTTCAAGTTAAAGAATAACCTTTGTACAATCTTTTCTCGGTAAAGAGAAACCTTTTTATAATCTTCCTTTATAGTAAAAAGGAAATGCATACGCCAATAAAAGCTTACAACTCAAAATTTCCCACTTTATTGCTTTGATAACCTAAAGATGCTCACTCATACAAATATGAGACAATGTTGTTCAAATGATTGATAAACAATTAAAACATGTGTATAAGACACCCAGATGCTTTCTGATGCATGAACCAATGAGAGAACATGTATTTATAGGATTTTGGGAAACTTATTAATCTTTGGACCAAAAAATTAACAATTACAATGGTTAGTTCCACTATATTGGTCAACCACTAGGTCATATTAGTTCACCAATATACATTCAATGCATAATATTCACCTGTCAATGTGTATTGTTCAAGCATATTGATTGACCATTGTGGCATATTGATTTACCAATATGACAACCAATGTTGTTATAAACTCTCAGTTTATCAATATTTATAACTTTAACTTATATTGGTCGACCACTAACCTATATTGATCAATGAATTTCCCAAAAATATTATTCTAACAACTTCAAATAATCACACCTAATTTACTTGATGAAATTATAACTTAAACACTTTTTAAAATGCTTCCAAAAAAAGCACTTTAAGGTTCAAGAGGTTTTTCTTTGAAACCAAACATTTATTTCCTCTTAATGATGAAAAAGACTCATGCAATGTAGTAAAACATAATATTTATACATGGTATGCCTTTAAGATTATCAAAGTGATTAAATGAGATTATAACTGGCATTATAAGATATAAAATGATCTTTATGCTTTGATCTTCTTTTATTCTTAACTTGATCTTTACTTTAAAGGTTACAAACTTGAACTTTTCTTTATCATCTTCATGAACCATTTTATTAAATTATGATTACATCTTATTTTTATATTGCTTCTCATCAAAACAATAAACTCATTATTAGTAATTAGGGTTTTTATCATCAAAATATCATTTAGAACTTCTTTTAGTTCATTAAAAGTGATAGTAATTATTGGTATTCATTTGATGCCACTTAATATTGAACTATAATGTATAGAAATCAATATTTTTTTCAAGTACACACTCATAAACTTGGATCCTTGGGGATTATTACTTCAACCTTTTCAACTCATATATTTTTTTAGTTTACTTAATAGGCATTGTTTAAACAAGCAATTTCAATGAATATGTCCATAATCACCATAAAATGACACCTCATATAGAATGATTTGAAACTTTATAAATCATATGAATTTGACATATAAAAGTGTGATACACACACACACACACACATACATTTTTAGGTCTTCTTTAGATGTGATGGTAACTAGGAACTCTACTTTAGATATATGAGGGATAAAAGAGTCTTCTTATATGATAGTGAGGCCTAACAAATAAATTGGCATAAAACATTTTCTTTTAATGGCAATTTGAACTATATTGATTATAAACATATACCTTTTGCTTATATGGCGACCTATGATAATTAAGAGTTTGTTTCATATCATTTTGATAATTAAAAAAGTTTATACAAATGAGAAAAATGATACATGCTCTTTTAATATGGAATTGTATGAAAATTATGCCTATTTTTGCCTTGAATATTCAACCTTTTAGGTTTAAAACATAAACCATAAATAAATGTATAAAATTTCCTTTTAGCTTGAGACCTAAAAGATAATGCATTAACATTGAAGTTTTCATGTCTAAAATTGAATGTTATATGCTCATATGATGACTTAAGCAATAGCTCATCATTATACATATGCTTTTCTTTCACAAAAATTGTTTTGGCATTGAATGATGCACTTATATAAATGTACCCAATACCTTGACTATAATTTGAGAACTTTTGAGATCTAAGAATGATATTCAAATTTTCATTTTATATAATGAATTTTGACAAGGACTTTTTTATGTAAATAATTTCCTTTTTCATTGCAGCATTTTCTTCTAATAAACCAAACTCATTATCATCAGTAACAACCACACCTTAGATTCTACCATATAATGCATATCACATTTCAATTTGTCAATATTAAGAATGCATGCACTTACGACTTTTTAAACCACTTCAAATAAGGAAGATAATTTCTTCCTTTTCAATCTTTTCGTTTCTAATATTTAATATGCTCTTTATTAAAAAAACATCTTCGTTATCATCATAATTATTAACATCAAGATATTATAAACTGAAGGATACCTCATCATTACTTGACATAAACCACGTATGAGCTACCTCTTATTATATTCTCTAATTTCAAAATTTCTTACATCATCTAGTCTTGAGTGTTTTCTTTTTTTTTTCCTTCTTCTTCTTTTTACTCTATTATTGATTGTCATATGGATTGTCATCAAGAAAAAATTGATTAATATTAATATCATTAACACTAATATCATTATTATATTCATTAATATATGTAAGATCAAGTATATGATAAATATTACGAGTATTATGACACGTTTAAACTTTAGAAAGTTTAAACTTTAGAAAGTACATTTCTATCTAATGCAAAAATTGAAATCTCCATCATTTTACTATTTAATGAAATGAGTCTATTATCATTCCTATTCCACTCATTCTTCTTTATAACGTCTAATAAATCAAAATATTTGACCAAGAGAAAGACTTTTATCCTAGGTCTCCAAAATAAGTAATTATTTCTATTAAAAATAATATTAATATCTTGATCCTCTTGGATTAAAAAAAATCAAATTGTGTCATACTGAACTTTACTCAAAAGTTGCTAGAAATCTATACAAAGTTGAATGAGACATACTCTAATACTAATTGTTAGTCTCCATAAGGCACAAGAGAGGGGGTGTGAATTGTGTATATTTACTTTTTGCCTATTTTTAAAACTGATGAATGATTATGAGAAATGCAAATAAATTAATTTCATAATAAACAAAATAATAGTAAAAGAGAGTAGGTAAAGAGAGAGAAAAATGATTTATAGTGGTTTAACCAAACAACCTTTGACCTACATCTACTCTTTAAGTTCTGTTTGGGAATTCACTATCTTCTTCCTTCAATGAATGACTCTTCTTTTTTAGATACAAGTGAAAAGAAACCCTTATAATATTATTGCTTTGCAATGGGTGAAGAAAAAACAATCATCTTGCTTTGTCGTGGGTAAAGAATAACCTTTTACAAATCTTATTAAAGGTCTAAAGGAGCCCTTATCAAATGTACCTTTACAATCTAACAAATTGCAACAATTTCATAACCATAGAACTTAAAACTTATCTGTCTTTATCACATTAATAAACAAAGCCTCAATATATATTATGCAATGCATATATACTTTTTCTAACCTCTTAAGGTTCTTAAAAGCTCTCTAGTATACCAAAAGTGTTGGACCCCGAACTTTTCGATTAATTGAGAAATTGTTGGTGGTTATTTATGTGTAAAGAAAAGGAGAATTCTTGAATTTGAAATGAAATGGAAAAGATGGTTTAGATACAAGATAGGTTATATGTGATATGTTGGAAGTTAAAAGCTGGAAAATGAACATGTTCATTGAGTATGCTTTGGTGTTTTAGCCATAACTTTTGCTCTAGTTATCCAAATGAGATAATTCTTGATTTGGGTTAAACTAGAGAGATAAGGCTACAAATTTTTTGATGAAGTTGAGCTTTGATTCGGTCTCTAATGATGTCAATTTTCGGATG
This sequence comes from Erythroxylum fimbriatum, assembly GCA_026770325.2. Taxonomy (NCBI): domain Eukaryota; kingdom Viridiplantae; phylum Streptophyta; class Magnoliopsida; order Malpighiales; family Erythroxylaceae; genus Erythroxylum; species Erythroxylum fimbriatum. The sequence continues at coordinate 648,039 of JANZLH020000097.1, forward strand.
GAAGTTGAGCACAGAATATTATTTCAGTATAAGAATAGACTGACATGTTTGGTGTATGACTTTCAGATTACTGAACCAATTGAATGATTTTTTATGTCATTAGAAAATTGAGACAATGAGGAACGTTTTTTTTGAAGGAAGTGTTAGCAAATTCCTTCAATTGCATTATCAGAAAAATGCCTTGATTTTTGAAAGGAGTTAGGTAAGGATTTAAATGAATTTTAAGGTCTTAATAGAGTATTTTGTGGAATTAATTAGCGTGTTAATGTGAGTAAGACCATATGACATGGATTAAATTGAATTAAGGTGGTAATATTGCATGAGGGGCAAAATTGGCAAGCTACTTAAGCTTTTAAGTTACAAGCTTATATGTAAGGGTATAAGGGTCATTACTCACTCATTAATGGCATGATTGTAATAAAAGGTGGTCTTGCTTGTTAAGAGGAGAGAGGAGCACGAAGATGGGAGAGAAAACAAAGAGAAGAGAGAAGAAGGAGATTTCGGTGGAGAAGAGGAGAGAAAAAGAAAGAAAGCCATGTTAGGGTTTTGATTTTTCTAAGCTTTTAAGAAGGATTTTGAGTTGATTCAAGAAGGAAAAAGGTGGAAGAAGATGAGAGCTTCCATATGAGCCAAGAAACTCCTCATTTGGTGAAGAATCAAGGTAAGAGTGTTTGTGATTTGTTGAATTTTTGAAAGGGTTTTGGTTTATATAGTTTAAGAAATGTGTGGGTTTAAGTTTTCTAAGATCAATTTTGGTGATTATATGTTGTGGGTTGTCCAATTTGAACTCCTTTTGATTTGGAAATTTTGCCATAGATGAAGGAGATTAAGAGAGGCAAGAGGAGCAAGAGGGGATGCATTTTGAGCAAGTATTAAGCAAGGAATTTCAAGGTGGGTTTCATGTTTATAATTGAGTAATGAGCCTTTAATGTGTTTTCAAAATCAAGAAAGTAAAATGATTTCAATTACTTCATAAATGCTGCTTTTGTTGCTTTTGAATGATTTATGAAATTGCTACATGTTGTGGTGTATGGAATTTTGATGATGAATTGTGAATTACTACAGGATTTTTTTTCGAAAAAATTGCATGATCATGAAAAACAAATTTTCAAAATGTTGCCATTTGGGCAATCTGTTTCAAGTCACGAATTTCATGTTATATGGGTTTGTGGTAGTTCCTCAAGAACCGTCACGTGCACGTTGACCCAAGAATAGGCTTCTCCCGCCTACCCGCTAGTGGCACGGAGCTCCTTCAATGACTCCCTCAAGTTTACGGCTACATAGGACCATTATATGGGAATGTGTAGTGCGTTATGAATATGGACATACCCAAACCATTACGATGTGCTTATGTGTTTATGATTTGTGAACAAGTTGGAAAATGCATAAATTGTGTTGTTTGTGATTTTGATTACTTGACAAGACAAGAATTTTGAAAAACATGTGTTTTATGACTCAATAAGAATTTTTTATGACAATGAACTTTTGAATGGTTTTGCTTGTTATTTATTATAAACTTGTTCCCCACGAGCATTTTAAGCTCACCGCCACTTCCTTCCCATCTCCAGGTGTTGACCAAGAAATAGAGTGAGAACCAAGGCATTACTCTGGATTTTGCATGTTTTTGTGTTGTTTTGGAATAATTGATGTAAAATAAGGCTTCAGATGTATTTTGAGCATTATTGGTTTGAATGCTTTGTATTTTGGATTTTGGTATGGATGATGTATTGCGGCACGAAATGCCAACAAAGTTTGTAAAATACTTATTTTATGATATTAATGAAATATGGATTTGTATATGGATTATGAAATATGAATTATGTATGGATGATGTGAGT
>JANZLH020000097.1:655174-667829 GCA_026770325.2 Erythroxylum fimbriatum
GTATACCACCTTTTCATTCTTTGATTTTCTACACTCACTTCATACATCATTTTATTGCTATTTCAAACTCCAAAATTTATTTCCACATCACTTGATCACTAAAAATCCATCAAAACTAAAATAACATTTTATCCATATTTTCATTCCATTAGCACAGTGCTCATGAATATAAACACGTAAACCCTATGTTCATGCAGATGATAGTGAATTCATCAAATTCATTTCATAAATCTATAACTCTAAAAGATTTTCTCAATACTTACTTGTTAAAGATTCCAAAATCTTCAACTATTCCCAAAGCCCTAAACTCCATGTAAAACTTACGTGATCTGCTGTGAACATTAACCAACTTCTGGTTTTTCTAAAGGCAAAGGAAACCACTTGCAAGGTAGGTTTGGTATTGGAGAAGGAAAAGCACATAAATCTTTTAGAAGGATTTTTGGTGAAAAACTTTGTGTATTGAGAGGAAAACCGAAGAAGGGGATGAAGAAGAAAGAACTTAAGAAAAATCACTTAACCTTTTTAACTCTCAAATATCGTTACTTACTTTCTACAAGGTTCTAAAAATCTTTTAGTCAATGACACTTGTCACTTGCCTAATCCTTATCCTCTAACTTAATTTCTTTTGAAACTAACTCCATTAAGCTCTCATCATTACAATCCAACTATCTCCAAATCTTCTTTTAATTTCTTTTTCCTATTTTCCATAAATTTCCATAATTCTCTATAATTTCTGAAAATAAATCCAAAATTCAAAAATATTTCAAATCCACTATTCAATAAAATTTCCGGTGTAAATAAATTCCAAATTCACAAATTTCCCAAAAAAAATCACAACTCAGTCCAATTATACCTGGAATTATTCATGAACGCATATACAATTATTTTCATGTGCAGAAAAATTCACTATTCATGTGTATGTGTATGTCATGTTATGTATGAGCATAAAAATGCTTTTTTTAGGCTCTCATTGGTCACTCATATTTACTATCCTTACCTTTCTGTTGATAACGGGATGTTACATGACGCACCTAAGCTAAAACTACTTTCCCATCTGTAAGTATAGTTAAACTCAGGTGCGGTATCTTTTTGTAGTGTACAAAGCTTCTCTTAGGGGACTAGTCATTGAAGTTTCACTTGAAATGGAATCTAACTTGATTGCCTTTGGTATGGTTCGTTTAATATAGTACTAACTCCAACCCTATCGGATCCAATTCACAAGAAGTTCTTAAGGGATGGTTTTCCATCGTATAGGGAGGAAGTGGAGGACACAAATTCAGTTCTCGGAAGACCCGAACTAATTAAGAAAGAGCTCTTCTGTGAAGGGATAAAGAGGACAAAGTCCAAGCTCTTATCTTATGTAATGCAAGGCATAATAAGACAATGATGTTTAAATTTTGAACTCTATCAACTAAGCTTCAATGTTTTTTGAAATAGCTATACTCAACTCATAAATTATGCAGAAGCTGAACCATTAACGAATTAGATTGAGCGGAAACAGAAACTACGTTGTTTGCTGATATCAAAACGGCATTGCATCCAAGTTCTAATGGCTAAAACAAAGTTTTACAAGACCACCAACTTCATAGCTAAAACAAAATGATGGGCTTTGCTCTTTGACGAGAACGTTATACATAGGTAAAGCTTGTGTGAAATCAAGAGTGTGAAATCTGATGCCAGAATTTCCACATGACGACTCTGAAAACCATCTGCCCTGTGGGTTTTTATGTCCAGTGTTTCCCTCTTTCACAAGCAATCCACGAAGAAAGTGAAACATATTATAAGCTAACAAAATCAAAGGTCTGATCAAAAGCTTCAAAAGAAATTGTTACATGCAGACATAGGACTCCTATTTTCTCTTCTTCTTCCATGAAACAAACTCCAAAGAGTCAAGTAGTTACAGGGCAGGCATTGATGCAGAATGAACAAGAGCTGGACCGAGAAGGTCATTGCACAGACTTGCCCCTTCACTATTCTTGTTCTCCGTTCCTGGGCTTTGTCCTGCACTGCTGTTAGAAAGTGAACCAAATGAAGCCTTCTGCAAGACCCCAGTTGGAGAAGTATTTAACCTAGGACTAGTGTCCCATCCCTCCAACATAAGATTAAGTGCTGATGAATTCTTACACTCAGCTGCACCATTAGTCGTATTATGCAATACCTCTCCAAGGGGACCACCCATTGAAGTTTCCCATGAGATGGGAATCCAATTCGCTTGTCTTTGGTTTGGTTCATTTAGTACGGTACCAACTCCGAGTCCCATAGGTATCGGATCCAATTCGCGAGACAACCTTAGAGGGGACAGAGCGGTTTTCTCATTGTTTGACGAGGAATTAGAGAACATAAAGTCTGACGGAGCCATAGGTATGGAAATAGATAACTGAGTTCTGTCTGACTGCATATCAAGTTCAGACCAAGAACCAGCAGAGCGATCATACTGATTTTTTGGCCAATCATCCATGAATTGGCGGAGGGAAGATTGAGAAACATTTTCCTGGTCACTCCCGTTCTGAGAAGATCCATAGTTTCTGCCACTTATCAAAGACGAGCTCTTCTGCTGAGGGTTGAGGAGGGAATCGGAGGTGACAAGTCCAAACTCTTCAGTAATGCTCTTCCTGACATTAGTAAACCAATTAAATATATGTTATCAAATTCTGCACTCAAGAATATTTGAGAAGTATTCGATTTAATCTTTGTCTCGAACTCGTCTAAAGAGTACTATAAACACTTGTATTAACAGTCCAAGGATTATCCAAGCAAAAAACATTTTCCTTTTTAAGCAAAGTGAACGAATTGGAAGCAAATCATTACGTCGAAAGAAATTTTTGTAAAGTTGTGAATCAAATGCAAATTTAATGAAAATGAGAGATCAACTCAAGAAGACGTTGTAATCAGAATGGCAAAGAAATATGATGCCATCGTTGCTTCAACTGAAGAATATACACCAGGCCACTAGTACAATTAATGGGCTAATTGGGATCGCATGAACTACAAATATGGACAGAAATTGTTGTAGAAAAATCTCAAACAAAAGTTTATCTGGAGGTTCATCAATTAGTCTAAAGAGTGAAGGCAATCACATTGTGGGAGATCAAGAAGATGGAAGCCACAACAAGATGTTATTTCCCGACGTAAAGGCAAGAATTCCAGTTTTGGATAGCATAGGGAAAATGATTATAATCTTCGTTTTGAGATGAACCTATACCAGAAGGGAAAAAAAAGAAAAATTGCAGACATCTCATCTTGCTATCTGCTTTTTTTACTATATAGAAATTGAAGGACTTTGGACTTGTTAATTTCACAAACTAACAGAAAATGCCACCTGCAAAAATATAATCTCAGATATAACCTGCTTAATGGAGACTAAAGAGTAATAATTCTGAAGTTGTAGCCTTTTACCTGCTTATGGGATTGGCAGACGAACCATTAGACGAACTAACAGTCTGCAAATGATGCTGTGCAATGGTGACGCTATTGGTTGGGCCGTCTCCGCTTCGGGGACCAACCACCGGTGCAGATGTGGAGGTGACAGCGGTTGCCGACTTTACACCGATGGTAGAAGTGACGGTGGCAGCGGCTGAATGGCCGGTTTGACCTTCCACAGGCTTTCTTGAACGATGGCGACCTCTGTTCATATGCCGCTCGCAATATTTCTGGTCAGCGACGGCATCTCTCGAGCACCGCCATTTCTTTCCATCTGTTCTACGACACCGCCCAGGCTCTGGATCGGTGTTGCTCGAGAATCCCAGATGGAAACCACCCCATTGCACTGCGTTTGCAAGTTACATAGATTCACATAGAGCAACCCATGTCAGTATGGTAAACAAGGTCTGGATTTTCAGTGTCCAACTGAATAAAAAATGAAACTGCTGAAATTTGGGCCTTTTGAAAAGGATTAAGATGATAAAAAAGTTGATACTTTGTTTTCGGTGCAAATCTTGTAGGCGGTCGCTAGAATACTTAAACGGAAACAAAAAGCATCAAACGATGACTTCTTTTCTCTCTCTCTCTCTTTTTTTTTTGGAGAGATAGTTGAAACATTTTACTGTATCAGTTCTCAGCACACTAGTGAAAGTTTCAATCTTGACGTAAACTCTCCTTAAACTCACGCTTGCACGCATTCGGACAGCCAATGGAACTGTGAGTATGAAAATGAACATATACAAGAAAGAGAAAGGTTAATTTTGTGCAGAGGAAAGTTTCTTACATGAATTGTGTCTGAGAAATCCGCCTGGAAAGCTAGAGAATCCTACAGAATCAACAGCTTTCCTTATAGGGATGAGTAAATGAGATGGTATAGGTACATTCGCAGTTATGTATTTGTAGATCAAAGCCTGATGTTCAAGTTCCATCCATTGTGACTGAGTAAATGGCCCTTTTGCCTCTGAAAAAAGTCCATGCATACTTCCAGAGCTAATAAAGCTTCCAGAGTTGTATCCTGAGAGAGGAAACAGCAACAAAAGAGACTTAATTGCAGAATGTTTAACCCATATCAGTACAAGCTGGAATAAAAGCTTTTGTCTGAGATAGAAAAAGCAAAGAGAGACTTATAGAAAGGGACTCTGGCAGATACCCAAAATATCGAGCTTGTCTGAAATATTGTTTCAGGGAATATGCAATAGCGATGGAGAAAGACGAAAGACGAAATGTAGAAAGGAAATATGAGAAAACCCAGAAAGATTTTTCTTTTCTTTTTATGCTGCTCCGCTCTAATGATCTCTTCAAACATATTTCAAGCTTTGTCAATGGAGATCCTATCTTAGATTAAGTAGCCACGACCAGTCATCTCAACACAGGAAGACAAAGATTTGTAAGAGAGAATGGAATCAGTTTTGCTACTTTTACTTGACAAGACTTGTAAATAAGACTAAACCTATATGTCGTTGAAATGAATTTCCACCGTTCCCCAGAATCAAAACCCAGACAACCAATAGCATATTATCTACAATCATTCTAGAAGTCTAATCCACACAAAACTACCTAAAATTTTATTTGAAAGAGAATGCCACAAACGAACAGTTTTCAAAAGCTAAAAATCTCGTCTTTAAATAGTATATCAGCGCCTTAAAGATTCCTCCAAAAACAATTACTTCCCCGTGGGGAAACATAGGCACAACTCAATTTATTTAGCACAACAATAAACGCGCTTAAAGCCTTCAAATGTTGCTTAACGGTACCTGTGTTCCTATTATAAGCAGAAGTAAGGTGAAAGTAAGGTAATGGCAGATGTGGAGGGATCTTCTCAGGCTCTGATTTGGAACACGAGAAGCTTAGCATTTGTTGCGGTTGCTGTCCATCAGCGAAGAGACTACTACTATATTTCAGTGACCCGTTTCTTTGAACAAACGGCATTGACTCGGTTTTGGACAGTTTAGAGCCCCTCCAATCATCTTCGTCTGCTCCAGATCTATCTTGCTTGAGAAACCCAGATCCGTACCACTTCGGTTTTGTCTCAGGATCTGAACTAGAGAGAGTTGCTACACCGGCAAGGTTAGTGTCTGAACCCACAAATCCTTCCAAACCCACCATCCCAAATTCCATGTGGAAACAAGCAGCGCAAGTAAAACTACACCACCTCTGAAGCTAGCATTATTTGATTAAAGAAAAAGACTGATGCTTGAAGCATTTTAATGGAGTATATGATATGGTTCAACCTTATATCAGCGGAGACTAAAAAGACCCAGAATGGTTTTTCTTAAAGAAAGTCGATGCCTTTGCAAAGACAAAATAATTGCGGAGAGATATAGATATAGAGAGAGAGTAAGAGAGAAGGGGGCAAAACAAACCAAATAGACAAAGGCTTATATGCATACATATCTGTGTGTGTATATATATATAAAATAAAATATGCATTGAAGGATTTATTATTAAAAGTAAAGTGATGGAGCAAGCAAAAGAGCTTAAGAAACAAAAAGTGAACAGAAAACTGCATGCATAGCATAGGAATTCCTCTACTTTGTGTGGGTTGCCAAAAGTCCAAACACTTCTGATGTTCTTTGAACTCAAATAATCTGACAGTTAGAGGTGAAGACGTGAAGTAGCTTAGTTATGGAGTCTCGGGATACTGAAGAAAAGTTATGTTATATCGTTAACAACGTTGATTAGTAGAGCAGTGGAGAGTGTGTAACAAGACTTGACCTAATGCTTTCTGCCTTGCAAAGTCCGCTAGCCAGTAGCGTCTAGCAGTTTCAACTTTCAATACGCGTCTCTATTATTACCTTCTCCCTCTTCTTAAAGTTGAAAGGGGTCGAAGTTGTGGTGTGGGTGGGGTGCATGAGGGGAGATGCATATCCACGTGACCTACGTACGCCTCTCTCTCAAAATTTCTGTCCTCACGTATCCTACACTAACACCCCATAGCCCATACATAGTTCCATCCTCTCACGGTCCCCCTCCAGACAAAAATGCTGACTTTATTACATTTCACCTTTTTTTACCGCTTTCAAACCGTAAAAATACTATTCCTTGTAAATAAGCCTACGTTTAGTTGAGTAGCTAGTTATTAATAGAATAGAATAGTATATCATATTATTCTATCGTTTGAAAGTAGAATTTATAATAAAATAAAACGTAATAAATTGAAAGGGAAGAATTTTACATCATATCTTATTTCATCCTAAACAGTAAAAATAAATTACCTTTAATTTAAGAAGTTCATAACGGAATATAAAATGATAAACAATATTTTACTGTATTACATTGTGAATTCTTCTTCTAAACAACATTTTATTATACTATACTATGAAATCTTCTATTACTCTATTTGGTTTGGCTTATACCAGTAGAACTTTTTTCTGTAGATCATTTATGAGAAAAACTTTTCTAAAAAACCAATTGTCTGCCTAGCTGACATTTAAAAAAGAGCATTTTTAAAATAATTTCATACAATAGACTATTTAACAACATCAAAATAAAAAGCACTTTTAATTTTCACTATATTTTATTTTGTAATAAAAATTATTTATGCATATATATATTATTTAAAGTATATTAAACAATATGCAAAGCACAATATATTAATTATTATATAATTTTAAACCATATGAAACATGTATGTGTAAAACATATCTAAATATTTAAAACAATATATTAATTATTTATGCATATAAATATTATTTAAAGTATATTAAACAATATGCAAAGTACAATATATTAATTATTACATAATTTGTGGGTATTGTGAGAATTATGTGTAAAATATAAGGGCAAAAGGGACTAATAAATAGGCTCATTAATTGATTTAAAAAATCTACCCGAAAAAACTATTTGAGAGGCTTCTTTGAGAAGCTCTAAAATTGAGCTTCTTAAAGGAGAACTATCTTTCTCTCTTAGTTACAAATTAGGAAAAAAAAAAGGAATATTTATTAATCAAGACAAATACATAAAGGAACTCATCAAGAAATATCATTTTGAGAATGCCAAACCGATGGGTACTCCTATGTATACTAGAACTAAACTTGATAAGGATGAAGAAGGCAAGACCACGATTGAAACAAAGTACAAATGAATGATTGGATGACTTTTATATCTTCCAAGCTCAATACCAGATATTATGCTTAGTGTATGTCTTTACGCATGCTTTCAATCAAACACAAAAGAAAGCCACCTTCAAGTAGTCAAGAGAATCTTTCGCTATCTTCTCAGAATTATGGATTTTGGATTATGGTATCCAAAAACTAATTCATTTAACATAGTTGGCTCTTATGATGCAGATTATGTAGGTGATAAAGCTGACAGAAAAAGATAAGTGGTCACTGTTAATTTACCGGAGGATGTTTAGTTTCTTGTTCTTACAAGAAACTAAATTGCACAACGCTTTTGATAAATGAAGTGGAATATATAGCAGCTGCCAACTATTATGCTCAAATCTTATGGATGAACCATCAACTCCAAGATTTTTCTCTAAACTTTGATCATATTCCTATACTATGTGACAGTACAAATGCAATCAATCTTTCTAAAAATCTTGTGCATCATTCAAGACTAAGCATATAAAAATCAAACATTACTTTATTAGAGATCATGTTTTAGAAGGAACCATTGATCTTTTACATGTTAAAACTAAAAATCAAGTAGCTGATATCTTTACTAAGACACTTCCTGAAAACATATTTTGTTTGTTAAAAAAGCACTTGGAATGTGCAGGTTATTTGATATTAACTTTGTATGAAGACTTTATGTTACTTCTCTTTGCAAATATTAGCAAGATCCTTCTAATATGTTTTTTGGTAGGCTTCTCTTAGTTTAATGGGGTAGAATACACGTGTTTTAAAAAGGCACTTATTAAATAGTGTCGTTTCAGTTTTTAAAATGCACTTACGCCACTCTGACAGCTTTTTATACGTGACTAACTGAAGATATGCAGACGATCACACCTCCTTTAATAGCATGTACAATTTTTCATCTTCACATGAAATTAACACTTAAGAACTGTTTAGTATATCTTGAGAAGGTTTCTTCCTTCTACTTATCTTTGTCATTCTCAAAAGTATTGTTTTTTCTCTCTGCACCTGAACTCTCTGTTTCTGCTCAAATCTTCTTAATCTCACTAACTTACTTGAAATGGTATGGACAAAGTCCAAGGGTCAAAAGAAAAACTTGATTCCCACCACTAGTCATAGGGAAACTCTCTGCCATGAACGACAGTCTGAAACTTTTGCTTCTAAATTGTCTTCTTTTTCACCAACAGTAGGATCACTAAACACCCCTATTGAACTTGTTTTTGTCACTTTTATCAAAAAGCCCCAAGTTTTAGAAGCATCCACTCAGGAGACTCCATATGAGAGAAAGAGAAAGATTTTGGCTATGTTGTCTCTTCATGAAGAATCAAATTTTGATTCATCTTCCAAACAAAATGAATCAACAATCAAGCAGCAATATATCTCTGACTCTGATGAAGAAGGTTTTGATGACTAAAACCCTAGCCCATCATAAAAAGAAAAAGAAACAGAAAAAGAAGAAGAAGAAGAAAATTCTTCTAGTGAGTAGGAGCTAACGAGAAAAGTAAGATTCTATTCTCCTTCACTTTCACTTCCTACTCTCACTCTACCTACTCCTTCTACTCTATCTTTCAAAACTTCTGCACCACCACCTTCGACTACTCCTCAACCTAGTTCTAAGGGTTAAAAATTGCTTAAAGTATATTGGATCGTTAATGATAATGATTCAGATGAAGAACCAATTAGTTTAATAAGGCATCCACAAACTAAAGGAAATGTTGCAAAGCAAGCTGAAAAAGTTTTTGAAAAAGAAAAAAACCCTGATAGACACTGAACTAAGGGAAGAAGAAGAATCTCGAAAGAGAAAAAGGGAAGAAATAAGAAAAGGCAAAGTGCCTATGGTTAAAAAGAAGATTGAGGACCCCATTGTTAGGAATGATTTATTTTATGAAGAAATTCCAAAAGCTAAGAGGTTAAAATCAAAGAAACATAAGAAATTAGCATCTTCAGCACCGGTCAAGTTGTTTCAGTCAATGGAAGCTAAAGCACGATACAAAATGTGCTACAAGAAGCAAAAGGGTGTTGCTGGATGCATTTTGCCTCCTCTGCTGTTCGATGACATTGATATTCCCACCTCTTCTTGTTTTCTTACTATTGATTGGGAAATTTTTTTGAATTTGAATGAGACTGTGTGTGATGATTTAGTTAGATCATTTTATACTCACATGAGAAAAGATGAAATTGATGGAAAGTTGGCAATGGTCTCTTGAGTGTGTGAGTGTGAGATTTGGTTACTGAGGAAATATTGGGGAACATACTGAATATAATTCCCATATGCAAAACTGACCTTACTTGTCATAAGTGGGGCATTATTGATCTTAAACTAGGAGATGTTATGAATTTTATTTGCATGCACACTGAGAATACTTATAAAGGGAGACCTGGTGTAGACATTTGGGTTTACTGCCAGGAAGCCTTGCATCGATATCGGCTACTTCAATTTTTCCTAGGAGTAGTTTAGTGGAAAGATGCATTCTCTTAGAAACATATGTTGTGTATAATCTACTGAAGGGAAATTAGATGAACCTAATAATGATCCTGCAATTTATGGTGGGTAAGGGAAGTCATAAGAATACCACTAGTGGTCTGCTTTATGGAATGCTACTTACCAAGGTTTTCCCTCATTATAAAGTGTCTTTTGACAATCTGGATTGGTATAAACCTGCCAACTTTCATTCATCTATTCCCTATCAATTCAGATATAAGTTGAAAGATAATGTGTGGATAGAGAAGAAAATAGAAAGAGTAGCACATGTCTTGGGTCTTGCTCCACATAAATCAGCCCTTGCTATACTTCAGAATACAAACGTTCTAATCCTTCAACAATAGCTGAGCGATATTCAATCCAGTCAGGATCAAATATGTAACCAGATTGACAGTATGCATAATCAACTTATTGACATGCAAATTCTTCTACAATTTTTTTTTAGTCTCTTAATTGATGTTTTCACTAAACCATATACTCTTCTTAAAGTTTTCACCTACTGATTTTTTTTTTTGGGATTGTATCTCTTTCTGACTCCTTTTGATAATGACAAAGGGGGAGAGATAAGAGTTGATGATATATTTTGCATGATTTTGATTTTGCATGATGAAATACTAATCTGTGATATATTTTGCTAACTGTTGAAATACTGTTGAACTAAATATGTGAAATTCATATTCTATGTTTGCATCCAAGTTATCTTTTAAAACAATAGGCTCCTTTCTTATAGGTTGTAAGAAAGGCTCCTTCTAATCACGATTACAAGTAAAGACTTATAAAGATTACAAGTATCTTTCAAAATCCTTTATTGTTTTTTGAATTTTGAAAATATATCTATTATTTCTTGTCATCAACAAAAAGGTGAAGATTGTTAGCTTAAGATTTTATATTAATGATTTTGATGATAACTTTATAATATTTCAAAATTCAAATTTGGATTATTTCCATTTATTCGAATAGGTAATGATATATTTTTGCAAAATAATATTTTCTTTCTTACATGATCCTTCTTAATGAACTTACCTTATTTATTAGAAATGATTTCATAATGTCCAAAAGGATCTTTGTTGGGCCCTATTTTCGAAGCCCAACTATCGGTACAAAACCAAAAATATAAGCATAAGCGGGTTTCCAATCTCTTTAACCCTCATCGAAAGTCCTCAATCTTATAACATATTAAGCCACAAAGGCGAGCCCACACAACAAATTCATAGAAATTACAATTGACTTCTTCAAAATGGTAGCTCTTAGTCTCTAGTTTATGTAGAACTAAGAAACACCCCAATTGGAGCTCTGTAGCTCAAGATATGCTTAAAAATCCAAAATATGTTCATAGCCTGATTAAGCTCTCCAACCCGACCACTCACTTCCATTACTTTTTTAATTGAACTACAAAGGCTATAAATTTTTATGGAGATTTAGAAAAACGTGTTAGGAATCTTACACCTCAAGAATCACCTCAATTGGAGGTCGGACGAAGGAGTTATGGCCTAACGAACCCAACATGTTCATATATTGATTCCTATTGAACATACTTTAGCGCAAACGCCATAACTCTCATTATAGATGTCGGATTGACTTCGGATGAAATTGTGTCCTTGCGCCCAGAAAAACATAGCCCGTGTGAAATCACACGGGCAAGCCGTGTAACCTTCGGGTGACATGAATTTTTCACCCTCCAAGACCCCTCCAAAGGTTCCTAAACCCATCCTAACATCCCCTTTCCTAATACCCTTCTCCAACACCACAAAAACCACTACAAATCCATTAAACAACATCAAACATCATTGAATCTCAACTCCAAAGGATTCATCACACACATTCTTCCCACAATTGAACATATTCTTCTAACACTAGCAACAATTGACAATCTCAACTAAGGATAAGCACATCCATCATTCTCAAACTTCAAGGAAACATAATCATACAAAAGAACTTCTCAATTCTCAAACTCATTTGAAAACAAAAGAAACGTTTGAACAAGCTTTACTTACATATCAACACATACATCAACTTAATACAAGATACAAAAGATGCTCATGTTTGATATACCTATAAAGCTAGCCAAATGTTACTAACTTAATACAAATCGCAAAAGACTCCTAGCTCTCTTGGAGTATCCGAATGCCTTGTAAGGGTCGTTACTCTTCTCGGTCCGTAACTGAGGAGGAAAATCATGGGGAGCTACATAGCTCAGTGGCTAACTTATTCATAGCCATTGGCAATGGGCTACATAATCAACATATACAAATATCCATATAGACCAATAATGAATCTTAGCATTCACAATTTTTCATACACATCTCATAATTCAATACACAATTCCATTAAACACACTTGTTGTCATTTATCATCCAAGCATCACACATAATTCGCATAATAACTTAGCACATAAAAATGCAAATGCACACATTTGGCTCGAGGGTTCCGTGAACAAAACAGATAAACCAAAGTTTACTCCGTGAACGAAACGAGTCCACTTTTCGAATCTCGTGGGCCACAAGCGAGCAGCTGGGAGAAGGCTTAACGTCGACGTGCACGTGACTAACGAAACGGTTCCTCTCTCGCCCAAACACAATCAAATCTCATACTTAATTCAATCATTCACAATCTCACATTCTCATGCTTAATTCAATCATTCTCAAATTCATATTCTCATGATTTTTCTTCTTTC
>JANZLH020000097.1:667929-683991 GCA_026770325.2 Erythroxylum fimbriatum
TAATATCAAAAATAAATATTAAAACATATAAAAAAGCCAAATAATATTATATAAATCTCAAAATAAATATCCAAGTTGAGTAAATAGTTAAATACATAATAAACGGAAAGATATGCTTGTGGGTATTGTGAGAATTATGTATAAAACATAAGGACAAAAGAGACTAAAAATAGGCTCATTAATTATTCTGAAAATTTTACCTGAAAAAGCGCTTTTCTAAGAAGCTTCAAATTTGAACTTCTTAAAAAGTTATATTTTAGCTGCCAAAAAAGTCATATATATTAAAGAAATATTTTTTATTTTACAGTCAAATATTTATTTTTCATAAAAAAAGGCTTTTGTGATGTAGAAAAATACTTATTAACCTCCCAAAAGCCTATCGAAACAGACACTAAATCATTTCGTTCCATTTAAAACTTTACGTACAATCAAACATACCGTAAAGTTTCAAACTAAGTCAGTCAACTTTGCAATGTACCTTTTCTATATTTATTTAATTTATTGAAAATAAAATTGTGATCAATATACTAATCCTAATTAGTTTGATTTTTTATACATTTTAAATTAATATTTTAAAAAAACAATTGATCTAAAATATGTATTATTGAAAGCTATATTATTATTATCATTAAAATAAAAGTATTAGTTGGTCAAAGATACCGTGATTGTGGTGTTTAATTTCTTATTACTACTCGGGAGGAGGAGATCTTATAAAATAGTCATAGGCATTGAAGATGTATACTATATGAATAGGGGTGGTTGGGGTCGCGGATGGAAGAGTTTTGTTTTTAGAATATAAGAGAGAGGTTTCGTAGACAACATGCTAAACTTGGATACTATGGTATTCCGCAGCACATGCCTTCCTCGTAGACTCGTACTAGCCTATCGCTCCTGTTCCCTGCTTTCTTTTGCTATCAGCAACAAGGCAAGTCCTATTTGTCACCTCCCTGCTTTCTTTTGTTTATAAGCAACAAGGCAAGTCCTATTTGTCACCTGCTTTGCTTCCTTAATATTCGTTAAACATGTCATGCTCCAATCACTTCTGTACAGTTTTGTACAAGGAACCTAACTAGTTTTTACTTGCATAAAAATTGAAATTAGTGACCAAAAAAAGTACAAAACGGAGAATATCGGGTTGTTTAGTAGACAACTTTTAAGCTATATTTGAGCTTATTAAAGAGTATTAGTCAAATAACTAATACACTTATTTAGTTAGAAGCTGGTTGGATTGGCTGATTCAATCCAACTAGTCATTTTTTGAAAAGCTACTTAAGAGTAGCTTTTCAATCAATCAGCAAATAAAAATTTTTCTGAAAGACAATTGTACCTTTAAGAGTAGCTTTTCAACCAATTAGCAAATAAAAATTTTTCTGAAAGACAATTGTACCTTTAAACTTATTTGTAACCTATCTAAAATGTATGGGATTAATTACAACTGCTATGTATAAATTCATCAAAACGTCTATATGGTAGCTTAAATTGACAAGCAAGATATTATTCATCGACACAAGGTGTAAAACTAGAGATGGAATTTGGATCTTGTTGTTGTTGTTGTTGCTGCTACTGCTGTTGTTGTTGTTGTTGTTGTTATTGTTATTATTATTATTATTATTATATGTTTTATGTTTTTTATTAGAATTTTAAACTTAATTTTTATAGAATTAAATATCTAAAATCTAAATTACTATAAAAATATTCGACGAAATACTAAATTCATATCCTTATAAATTTTTGTAGAGTATGTCTTTATAAGTCATTTTACACATAAACAGCTAATACTAATCAACTAATTTTACCAAACATCAAATTACAACAGATTCTACAGCAACTAGGGGAACATATATTCTATCACCCACCAAACTTTTTTTAATAAGGAAATAAAAACAAAAAATATATATTTCCTCCTATAAAGGGCACAATCATTATTATAGTAGGTTAAATGGTATATTTCATCTAACCAGAATAAATAATGTGGGTAAATAAGCCGGCGAAGGACCTGCTTAGTGATGATCATTTGCCATTTGGTCTTTTAACCTGCAATGTTATGAGATGATGAAGAACTATTGCTGGAATCCATAAATGAACAAACTAGTCACAGCTTTGTACCCGTTAAGTGTCAAAGACTGTAAGTGTAAGATCTACCTGCTAAAATTATCATTATCATCACCCAACGTCTCGCCCTCTCTACAGAGGTAGAGCAGCTGCTTCTATATATTCCTTGCCTGCTTGCTTGCCTCAGTTCCTTGAGCGAGGAACACAGACCTTATCAGTTTTGTTAGTTACATACAAAGGAACTTTTTTATTATCAACTCATATCGTTAGCGAAAGTAAAAGATGAGAGCTTTTTATGTTATTTTACCTTTAAAAGAATTTTATCTTTTATATTTTGGATTATTAAATAATAATTATATGTTATTAACAATTTTACAAAGATCTTTAATTAATTATTTGTTATGTTATTTTAATATAAATCATTGTATAATCGACCGTTATACATATAACATGATTTATATCAAATTTACAATAATTAGTTATATAATAATAATAGACATGAAATTAAGAAAAGTATTAACACTATGTAATTTTTTAATAATTTAAAATAATAGATATTTTCTATAAGTAAATTTATAAGAATTTTTATTTCTTTTATCTTATTAAAAATAAGCATATTATTGCATAGAATGAATAAATTAAAAATCATTATCAAATCATTATCATAAGAAGAAAAGTAATTAATTATTTTTATTTGATCCTCAATTAGAAGGAGTTTATAACTTAAACCTGTAATTGTTAACTTATAAAAGAATAACTTTTACATTGCGAGGATCACTCAATTAATGGGACGGGATTTTCTGTCTAATATTGTGGTGTCTTATTATGTCCCATAAATCTCAGCTATTTATTTATGCGGGTCTCGCGTTTATTTATGCAGGACCTACGCGAGACTCGCATAAATAAATGGATGAGATTTATAGGACATAATAAGACACTATAATATTAAACAGATGACCTAGACTCTCTATTAGCATGGTTTTCAAATAACCAAATTTTGGAATCTAAAACTCAGTTGAATAGTTGTATGTTCCCTTTTCTGCAGGCAGTAGCCATGAGGATTCTGCGGCAGGAAAGGCTCAACGGGTCTCGCTAGAACAGTGGAAGCGGAAATCATTTGCAAACATTATTCTTTTGACGTTTTCATTTCTTCCAATAATTACGACCTATGCATAATTCCATTTATATGTGCGAAGAAAAGAAAAAGAAAAGAAGCAAGAATGATTGGAAGATATTTATAAAGGGTACGTCAAATCCACATGGGCCACAGTTTTAGATCCTCTTATTTATAGAAGTGTCTCATAGTTCAAATTCCTGTGGCTCTCATGCCAAAAGCAAGTACACGAATTATAACAATTTCCAAGAAACTCACTGCATTTGTGATTGTTAATAAATATATCAAATTAATTAAGTTGAACTCGTATAATAGTTTAAATTATTGTGATAAAATTATCATTTAATATAATATTAGAGTCTTTGTGATCAAGTGGTTGTGAGTTTAAATTTTACCACTCACTTATTATTCAGCACAAGGTAGAATGAGCCTGTGCAAGCTTCAAGCTCAAAGAATTTTCACTTGAGGGATGTGTTGGTGAATATATAAAATTAATTAAGTTGATCTCACACAACAGTTATTGTAATAAAACGGCCACTTAACAAAAACTGTAACTAGAACTCTATACTTAATAATCTAAATTATTACTTAAGAATAACCGCTTGAATTTCTTAAGCATAAACTACTTTTATTTCGACTTGTCCCTGTTCATAAAAAAGCAAAAGATGGCACTCTCGATTTCATAGATCATGAAAGCATTCTTCTTTTGTGTATGTCAATGTCACGGTGCTGTTTCCAGATAAAATCTCCGATGTACCGAATCATCTACAATTTATTGACAACCACCGAATAGTGCAAATGAGATTTGGTTGCAGCATCTTTAAATTCATATCGAAGAATAATTTGCTATATTTGAGAGTGAATCCATGAATGAGTCCGTGGAATAGTGCACCGACAACCTTCAAGTTGGTGGGAATTTTTTCAGGACATCAATTTGCTTCACATGGCAATATTAAGTAAATCAATCAATCCCTGTATAGGGTCTTGTGTGTATCAGAAAGCACATTATTCTTGCAACTTGTTTATGTTCATTATAACTAAAAAAGAAGAAACGGAAATATGATGAAAATTTAAAAATAAAATAGAGGGAGAGAGAGCAACGATATGTCATGAGAAAGGAAGCATGCTTGTGTAATCCTTGTCAAAAGCTTTTACGGCTTGGAAGACAGCTTATTGACGGGGCCACAGGAGTCAGTTAACGCAGCATGTCCATTGAAATTATTGGAAAACTTATAGCTCAAAGCTTGTCACCAGGTAAAACAATCCTCAATAATTGACTCCTCCCATTCCATGCTTGCTCATCAAGCAACCTCTCTCGCTTCTTCTTCTTCTTCTTTTTCTTCCCATTTTTCAGGTGACATTACATGGTACATTTACGGATAGATAAGGCAGCTGTTATTGTTAAGGCAACCAGGAAGTCGTAAGCAGTAGTTTCGATCTTATCTCTTATAGATATAACGTTTCGAATAGGTGTAAAACTAAAACCAAAAGGATGAAGAGAAAAAGTAAAAGCAATCTCTACCGTCATCATATCATATAATAGAGAGGCAGAGGTTTGAGTTTGACATTGACGTGTCAGCAGAGGGTGTGCCCACAAAGTGCACAAAATAGTCTGAAAAAATGGTAATAATAACGAAATGAATGACAAGTCGAGGGGAGGTGGATGTTGTTGGGCTTTGTGAGTAGAGAGAAGAAGTTCGCTTCCCAATTGCCGACAGCTCTCCCTTGGGCCCACACCCAACCTTCGTCCCCACCTGCGTCACTGGCACTGGGCCCACACGAACACCCACTTGCTTTTACTTTGATATTTTCAAGGCATTTCCGTGCCCACCGGTGGACCTCCGTCTCCGTAGGTTGTTTACGTTTTCATCATAAATACATGAATTGATTTTAATAGGCAAATCTCCGTGTGATATATTTGATTATTCATCTTAGTCTTTGTGTTTTTAATTTGTTCACCTTAGTTTCTGTGTTTTTTATTCTCATTCAAGATACCCCAATTAGGTATTTTCGAACAAATTTATCCTTGAAATCAAGAGATTAAAAAAATATATTTCAATAATCTAAAGGTAAATTTATCCGAAAATATCTAATTAGAATATCTTGAATGAGAATATAAAATACAGGAGTTAAGGTGAACGAATTAAAAATATAGGGACTAAGATAAATAATCAAGTATATTACATGGACTCTATTATGTGATTTGTCATTTTAACAAAACGACACATTTTCTTTTAAAATGGTATTAAATCTTTCGGTATATTTTTAAAAAAAAAAATTTAAAGAATGCTTGACATAGACAAAAGCAAAATAATAAAGGCATGGGATGGGACAGTAACAAGGAGGAAATGGGGACCGTTGATGAAGTGACGATGCTCACGTGACAGAGCCACCCTTTTTCTTCCATTTAAGGCACGAGTACCAAATTCACCCTTCGCCTGTCAGCCACTTGTGTTATGTCATTCTCTTCTACTATAAAACAAAGCAACAACACTTAGGTTGAGGGTTGAGTGTAAATTTGGATTAATACGATGGGTGAATTCGGTGTTCCAATCATTTTTAGCCTTTAACCTAATTGACTAACTAGTTCACTAGGCATATGCTATTGCTGACTCACAGCATACTTGGTCCCCTCAACGAAAGATTTCGATGAGCACATTATTACATTTACACCTCCTCCACGCGAGTTTCCAAGGCCAAGTTAAAAAACAAAATGCATTGGGAAGTATGCAGAATATGATTTTCTTGTCTCTTACTAGTATTTTCAAATGTATATTTACATAGAGGCGGAGGCGGAGGCGGTAGTGGGTCGCAAGTGTAGGTTAATTTGCATGCAGGAAGCCAGCAATTGAATAGAACGACAACAACACCCTTCAAGCATCGATGTATGTATGAGCATTGGAAACTAGAACTTTTACCCTCTTTTTATATAATTTCTTTGGACCCCAGAGTTGTGTAATCCCAAAGGCATGTCTTATCATCTTTTTGTTCTTGGTCAACGTAAAGAAGAATCAAAATCTTCAAGGAGCCACCATGCCTGTCCTTCCCTTGTCCATAGAAGTCTTGGGTGTTGCACAAAACTAGGCTAGCTTCAGGTCTTTGAAGAGCTGCTTTGCACAAAAAGAGGTCGCTACTTGCTACCTACAACGTACAACCATTTTCATTGATATTTGCACCCTTGGTTGCTTTGTTTACTTCTGTATTAGTTTACTGCCGTACCCTTTTGTCTTCTTTTACCAAATCCAACGTCAGCTTCGGTTTTGCGTTTGCCCTCTGGTTGTTAGTTTATACATCTGTCAGATAATTGAAACCAGACTTAGAAGGAAACTATTTCTGTTATCTCCTTTAATTCCTGCAATTATTTCATTGCCTGCTAATCTGCTATATCCATTGCAGTTCTGGACATGCAAATTATCATCTCTCTGGTCAAAGAACACAGTTCCAACTTTTCATGGTGCCTAAAAGGTATTTTACACACACCATTTGCAGTCTTTCTGATAAAGAATTGCAGAACCTGTGATACGATACGAAGCATGTGGTCTGTCATGTGTGTTCTACTACATCTCTTTCTCTGCGTGCGTGGTGTTTTAACTTCTAGCAAGTGCATTCCTCGTCATACCTTACTTGACGCTAAGCAATTTAAATTTTCAATTCAGAGAAAGTTAGCAAATTTAAGCAGTTACACAACCTGATTTCATCGGTTGTTTTTTAAGGGTAAAGAAACCCAAAATTTATAATCAATCATCTACTTATGTGCGTTCATCTTGTCTGCCAAATATATTCCATGACCAGTCAACAAAGTAGAACGAGTTATGAGTTATGACAATTGGGACGAATTAGGTATCTAAATCCTTGGCTTTGTCTATAACAAGTTCCTAAATAATTAAGCCTGGTAATTGGAATTTGGACTCCACTCATGGCATCCATGAGGAGTGCCTCTGCAAATGTGACGACACCAAACCCCATAAAGATATATGCTTTTCATGGTCATAGAGCTCCGAGTATTATATACCCCGGTGTGGTTTTGGCAACAAGAACATGACAAAGTATAATAAGAGTGAGATTGGCAAATCCGAGAAATGTTTACATCCTATAACACCTAGAGATGCTTCCCCACGTAATTATCTCGTAGTATATTTTAGTCAAGGACATGATCAGGGTCTCACCTAATTATAATATCGATGACGTTGATACTCAAAAACAAATCATGAAACCTAAATGGCATTGTGAAGAACCATTTGTTAGCTTACTACCGTCTGTTTATTGACTACTGTTGTGTAGGTAATGTCATCTCTCTCACGCAACAAGATGGTATAATTAAAAAACCTTGTGCCACATGCAGAGAGGATTAAAAATGGGATTCTTATAATGATATAATCACGTATCCTTCAGAAGTAATCTGGACCGAATATTCGCACGCATAAGACCCGCTCATTATACTAATCATATTGATTAATACTTTAGCATTAGAAACGCAGCCTGCAGCACCAGCATAGCATGTGAGAGGATCTCGGGATTGACTCTTCTCTGCACAAGCTGTGAAGTTGGTTCTTTTTTTTGTTTTGTTTTCAGATTTCTTGATCCGATCTGAAGTACGCAGAGGTTCAGATTCAAATCCTACGTTCTCTATTAGTACTATGAAGGGTGGGTGTTTGTTAATAACTGAAGATAAAAACTTGTACATAACACAAGCATAGGTATGTAAGCAATGGCTCCATATAAAATGATTCTAACGACAGCTTTAAAATTCAAATACATTCCTTTTGAGATAGTAACATTCTTCGTGAAAACCAAACAGTAGTTGAGTACATTCCTCCTTAAAAGCATATCAATCCGGGGATTTATCGGAAATCTGTTTCTCTCGTCTAGTCTAGTCGGATTAGCTTCCTTAAAAAAAAAAAACCCAAAACCCACTATTGGTACGATAACTTTTTATTGTTCCTATACTTTTTGAGAGTATATCCGTACAAGCATTCTTAATGGAAGAGTTGAGTTGAGATGAGCTAGTTAGTAGAAAGGTCTTTACATTTACACCACTAGGCCCAATACAGCATCAAAACAATCATTGAGGCCCATTATAACGTTACCCCGCCCAATATGAAGATCCAGTTATTAAGCCCAATAACGTATTACGTTTTTGTTGGACTGTAAAACGTAAAATCTATTCTAGGGACTGTACATCATCACGTTTCCAATTCCACCGGCGCGTGTGGAGATGCCCTAGGAAGATTTCAATTTCTAGGGTTTGTGGTCCAATTTGGGCGTTTTAGGGATTTCGGTGCAATTAGGGTTTTCAGTGTCTGGAAATGGAAGCCGAGAAAGCGAAGCTCTTCGTGGGGGGCATATCTCGGGAGACAAGTGAGGAGGCTCTTACAAGCCATTTTAGCAAGTACGGTCATGTCTTGGGTTCTTTGGTTGCAAAGGACAGAAACGCGGGAAATCCTAGGGGGTTTGGGTTTGTTTGGTTCTCCGAGACTTCCTTCGCCGACGAGGCTCTTAAAGATGCTCATGTGATACTAGGAAGAACGGTTAGTTCTTAAGCTCTTGGTTTCTTGTACTTCTACCATCTAGTTTAATAGTGGCTGTCCTGAATTAGGAGGCGTGTAAGTGTAGAACTAGCGCGCTTAGCTTTCATTTGCTAAGAAAGAAAAGTACAAAGAACGGGAGATTACCTTATTTTCTACCTTTGAAGTTCCATGTGTGCATGGTAACTTGCTTAATTTTGTGAAGCTAGAAGATGGAAGGGTAGACTTTGTTTTGATTTTTTTGTTTTTTGAATGTTAGAAAATAACTTTAGTGCTGTTAAATATAGGTGATTCGACTAGTTGTGCAGCTTAGGGATTCTTCTGTCTTGCTAGTTTAATTTTGGAATCATTTCGTTTTTCTTGTGGAGGTAGTGGAGAGAGGTTTTGAATTTTTTGTTTACTATGTTTTATTAGATATCGGATGTAGTTTTCATTATTGGTAATACTTTCTGGTTTGTTGATTCAGTAGAATTTTCATTTTCTTTAGGTAGAAGTGAAAAAAGCTATCCCACGAGGTGAGCAACATCAATACAATCAGGAGAAGCATCTTGTACAGCAACAGCACCAGCACCAGCCCAACCAACTTCATGGTGGGCTTGATAGAACGGGTAGTACAGGTGACAAGTGTGAGTATTTTAGAACTAAAAAGATCTTTGTTGGGGGTTTATCAGCTAATTTGACTCAGGAACGGTTTAAGAATTACTTTGAGAAGTTTGGTAGGATAATGGATGTAGTCGTCATGCAAGACAGCTCAACTAACCGACCAAGGGGCTTTGGGTTTGTCACTTTTGATTCTGAAGAATCTGTTGACAGGGTTATGGTAAACACATTTCATGAGTTGAACGGTAGACTTGTGGAGGTGAAGAGAGCTGTGCCAAAAGAGAGAATAAAAAATAGTAACAGTAGTTGTGTCACAGCAGGTGCAATAAACGGGACTTATGATAAGGCTAATCAATTGGGAAAATTCTTTTCCTATGGTCCTGAACATGAAACTTATTCAGGTTATGCTCCTCTTCCTGTGTACAGTAGTGTTGGAGGATATCTTTATGGAACTAGTGTTTATCCCGGTGGATATTCCGTAGTAGGATATGGCAGACCAGGCTTTGCAGCTACACCAATCGCCCCTGGGGGTCCTTGGAATGGGCCAGTGATGGTCGGATCTGGGCTGTGTCCTTTTCCTTATGGCAACGGCTGTATTTATCCTGCTTACATGTATGATGCTGTTGGTGTTATGGGTGCAATGGAGTACAATAGGATTACTAGGCCCACAGTGACCGGAAAAGAGAACGAGATTTTTGGTGGCAGTGGATATCTTCTACCTGATAATGTGCCTCAGCCAACTGAAGGATTAAAGACGGAAGTAGATTCTTCAGATTTGAATAGTAATGGAAATGCTTCTAGCTAGCAGAATTTGACGGGTCTTGTGAATAGATCACCTCTAGTTGACATCCTGTACACAAATTCTTTCACTGATTGGGTAGAGCAGTTAACACTGTCACTGTTTAGATGTCCATTTCTTATTTGTCAATCATGTCACATGAACATGTTGCTTAGTGTTTTTTACTCAGTAACTTCACTAGTAAATGATTCAGTCATCTGTAACATAATGCCTTCAGTCATCTTCTCTTTGCATATTCCCCTATGAACAGTGATTATAAATTGTAACGAGTCGTTTCTAGTCCAATACTTATATCTTTTGTAATGTCTATATTTCATCTGTCTTCTGGTGTATGAGCATTCATCTCTTTCAGGTTGTTCCGGTGAAGATTGCATGGATTGATATTGTCACAGTAAAATGTGTTGGCCGGCAATTGCCAAAAGGTTTCATGTTCATCGTAAATTCAACAATAAAGCATTTCATCTTAATTCCTACTTTTAGGAAAGTTGAACAAATGGAAGACACGAGGAGTAAGGATCATCGTTAATTGCATCCTGTTTTTCATTCAGGAAAACGAAAAATGAAACGTGATGCATTCTTTATTCAAAGGGGTTTTGGGCCGCTTATCTTTTCGGGTTATCATAGCCACACAACTTCGACGCAGAGCAGAGCTATCGAAGGTGTTGTAAGAGATAAACCAACGAGAAGACAAAAAGTAGAATAAAGTCAGCGATAAAAAATGATGGTGCTAAGCCAAGCTCCGGGAGGAGCTCTATCGGCCAGAAGACGTACCCACTCCTCGCCTCTTGGTTTCACTCACCAAAAACCACCCCTCTTCTCCAATTACGACACCAAATCCAAGTTCCTTCTTAAAAAACGCCACTTCTCTCTTGCCGTCGCTAACCCTGAGAGTGGTGTGGATTCTACTTCTACCACCAAACCACCTCTTGCCAACAGCAATCCAAATGACATCGTTTTTGTGGGCGAAGATAACGTTCCTTTGGAAGGCGTCATACAGTTCGAGAAACCCACTTCGTCTCGTTTAGACAAATGGGGGTACGTTTGATGTCTAACTACTGTTACAATTATAACTGTCTTTTGTTGGTGGCGTTTGGGTTTTGATTAGTTCTAGTGCAATGAATTTGTGAACAGTCGTGTGGCTCTGCTTGCTGGTGGAGATGTGTTGGCTTTACTCTTGTTCTCTGCAATTGGTAGATATAGTCACGGTTTTCCGGTTTTTGACTATGAGACACTGCGTACTGCTGACCCTTTTATCGCTGGTATAGATACTTGTATATCGTTTATTTTAAATTTCGTTGGAATTGCAGCTTTTAATTGATATTGTTGAAATTTCGACTTGCTAAGTTAAGTGCTTCTGGGATCAAAATGAACAGGTTGGTTTCTGGGTGCTTACTTCCTTGGAGGCTACGGAGAGGACGGTCGTGGAATGAACGGTTTTCCCAATTCTGTTATTGCAGCTGCTAAATCATGGGCTGTGGGAGTACCTGTAAGTTTCTGTTCTGACCCGTGATTTGATGCAATATAAAGAACTTAATTATCAGAGCCTGCATGTTGGCATTGATTCCTGGTGGCCGTGAAAGTACACTTGAGACATGCAGAAGTTATTTGAATTGATCACACATTTTCTAGGATCTCAGTATCTTCTTGGGGTGGTATCGTGTGGTAACCCTGGAGTTCTTAATTCAAGTATTTGAGGTGATACTCACACAGACGATCATGATTCTTTAGTTGATTCTGAAGAATTGTCATGGGAGATGAGAGATATGTCATATAATCACTTTTCAATTGCTTGCCTATGCTACAGGCTTTCTTCAATCGACCACGTTTATGAACTAAGAAAATCTAGGATGTTCTTACTTGTCCATTGTTATATGTATGTTTATCGCGGAATCACATAAGCTTGTTTATCTGTACAATACAATTATGTATTTTTAGGATCTCAACAACAACAATGGAATTTTACATTTAAACTTTGGATGCGCTTTATCTGGACAGCTAGTCTTCTTCTAAAACTTTTGAGGTTTTTTGGTAATTTACTTAATTCAGTTTTCCATGCCAATCACTACAAGATCTAGAGACTTTACCAAAGATCGGGGCATCTTGTTGAATCCTTATTCTTACTATGGGATTTAAGCTTCCTCTATTTGCTAAAACACATTAAAGATCCACGAGAAAGTGAAAAATGGAAGTTTATGACAAGAATGTACTTGCAATTTAATACTATGTCAGAAAAAGATCATACTTTGATGATCAAGGGAGCACATAATCTAAAGCTGCTATTTGTGGTCCATCCACATCTTTCAGCTTATACATTGGTCAACAGCTTAATGTTTGCAAACATACTCTAGCAGATTTCAAGGCTGTTTGTTCTTCAATTTTTGGTATTGTAAATTCTAGAGGCAGAAAGTTTATACAACTTTTTTTCCCCCTCAAAGATGGCTAATATTTAATCTTTGCATTCAGCATTTTCCTATGTTTGCAAGTGGAGGACATAGCTGCCATTCTGTTGCATATCTTCTTTCAACTGAATTAATCCATTCAAAGAATTTATGATTTTGTGCCCCCTTGAATTATGACCTTTTGCTTTTGTCTTTGTTTTCCATTTGTAAACGTTTTGCTATTATATGTTGTACAGTCTCCTTTCAAATTGAGAACATTGTTTGAGTAGTGAGCATGGCTTTAACTAACAATTGTGCAACTTCATCTTCGATTCATCAAGCAGACTATTAAGAAGAAGGATGTAGTTGATCAATTTTTGTTTATTTAACACTTACCTATTCTGCAGCTGGGAATACTTATAAGGGCTGTGACGTCAGGCCACATTCCACCTTACACATTTATTTTAGTAACAATGGGAAGCACAGCTGTTTTACTTATTGGATGGAGAGCATTATCAGCCAGA
The DNA here is from genome assembly GCA_026770325.2 of Erythroxylum fimbriatum. Taxonomy (NCBI): domain Eukaryota; kingdom Viridiplantae; phylum Streptophyta; class Magnoliopsida; order Malpighiales; family Erythroxylaceae; genus Erythroxylum; species Erythroxylum fimbriatum. Next base: position 680,922 of record JANZLH020000097.1, read on the forward strand.
ATCCTTCCAGATTCTACTAGTAAGAAGAATGACATGTACAGACAAGGAAGCCCATTTGAGCTATTTGAGGTATTGCCTTATGTGGTTATGTGATAGGCCTAACTTTGAATCTTTTGGTGATAGCTTCTCACCTTACCCACTGTTGTTTGTCAAGAAGCTTGTTATCTTATTTCTAATTTTCAAACTTGACAAATTTCTAAGATGAACAGTCTATGCATAAGTTGCCATTATAAGATACTTGCTGGATGATGATGGGCAAAAAAAAACGTCGTGTGAATAACAAGTCGAAGCACAATAGACTTTGGACCTTCTCTTTTTCTTGCCTTGCCACCTAATTTATTGGTACACCACTGAATTAGCAAAGACGTTTGACTTTTTCTGAAAATATGGACAAATTTTGATCCTGTATCCGTGATATTGGTCTTCATTTTCTCCTTGCATATGCTGTAATGGATGATTCTTCGTTACTTAATGCAGTTGCTGAGCTCATTGATAAGGAGGTGGTGAGGGGAATATTGCATGTGTCGATTAGAAAAAGGTGATACCCTTTTTCCAAGCATCTAGTTCAGTTTTGCTGTCAAAGAATTTGTGCGAATCAGCCAAGTGAGGAAAGAAGTCAAGTTACCTGTTGTATATGATAATTATTTATCACACTTGAATTATGCTTGCTCCTTTCAAAACTTTTCTGTGAGTTGCTTTTTTTTTCCCGTGATTTGCTTAATATAATTAAATGGAAAGTGTAATTCTAACAAAACTCACGCGTTCTGCTGATTCAGCTCTGCTTCATCAAATAATCTGAACTGATAATCATTTCTTCTTGTAGTGAGGCTATGTTTAGCAAGTAGTTAATTTTTGTTGGACGTCCAAGATCATAAACATCTTCAGATCCTCCATCCCATGCATCTACCACCACTATTTGAACCTTAATTGGTGAGGAGGTACTCGTGACTCGCTAGCTACCAGCATAAATTTATAGCAAACTAAAGAGTACGTTGGACTATCTTTATGCGAATCGGAATCATCGGTAACCGACTTATTCATGTACTTTGTTTTCCTAATAAATAAAAGGGGTTGTTGGTACTATGGTTTTCCGCCAACAGTTTCACGTCTGTGTTTGAAAAAGCAAGAAAGTTGGTTGGTTCAAATTTCTAGTTTTCAAACGGTTAGTGCCCAGCTGACATAGCTTGAGGGGACAAATTTTTATCCAGCTTGTGCCTGCTGTCGTAAAACAGGCACCAAACCTCAGTTTGTGACCGAACACTGGACAGGACGATCCTTGTTATTGACTAGGAAATTGTTTTTCATGTTACCAAACAATTAAGAAGGATTAGGTTGTGTGTTAACGTTGATTAGATACATGAAGGGGACATAGGGTCGGCCTGGTAACGCAGTCTCATTTGTAGTAGCCGCCGTAACAGAGATGGGCTATTACCCCTAAGACGTCCCATCACCTAAGAGCGTGACAAAACAAAACCCCTCTTCTTCAATAATTCTCAGAGCGTGGCTCACATTTAAGTGGCGTTTGACCATTATCTATCAATTGATACATTATAATTATATGCTTCCTAATCCAACAATCAGGTTAAGTGTTAGGAGACACCTACATTAACTAGATCTAGATCATTTCGTGTTCCCAAAGATCCGATCTTCGGTTAAAGACAAACCCTTCTAACATGGGCTAGTTTGAAGATAAATGAATGGACGTCCAAGAGCTCATGGTCCATTTAGGTCTCAGTCTTATCTACTTTAACCAACCCCTGTCAATTAGCTTGGAATTCTATTCGTTACGTCAAACTCGACATAACCTAACGTGGGTCAACCGGGTCAAGTCTCGTAGCCCAGTGGGCAGTGAAAAGTACGCAAAATGCTCATCATGTGGAGATGTATCCGACTTCACATTCCTGGACAGTCAAAACAGGTTTCCGCTTAAAAAGCTACTATGCTAAATAAGGAAACAACTTTCATAGTCATCTTTGCATATAACGAGTAAGGTGAGGGATGTGGCAAGTGAATGGCCAAAGGGGTTTCAATGCCAATGTGCAGTAAAGTAATGCTCTTGGAATTGAAGTGGGGTTCTGACGATTGAGTGCTAAATTAGTGTTGAAGTGGGAATCCACGAAACTTGATAGGGGGATAGCTAGGTAGCCACTTTAGGTCTGAACTCAGATTGAAGGGAAGATCTTATTCATTCTCTTGGGAAATAGTAGAGCATAGGGAGGTGCAGCTTTAGGGCGGTTCATTTTCCTGCAAAAGAGAGAATGCTTTAAAATTGAGAAAAGCGTTGCCAATGCTACTGTCATGCGTAGGCTTTTTTGCGGTCTTTGTTGTGCATTTGATATCAGATTAGTGACAAAAGAAGTAGCTTATAATGAGATAGGAAAAAAAGAAACCTCCCTTGAGGAAACAGGATAGAGAGAATCTATAGTGATTGAGACATGACAAATGGGGGGTTGGATTTTGACATGTCATCTTTGGTTTTGTAAGAGAGAATAGTGACAAATAAGAAATGGTTAGGCAGGTAGGGAGTTAAGTGCTTGGCATGCCATGCCATGCCATGTCACAGAAAAAAGGGAAAAAGGATTTGCTTAGAGAGTTTTATAATAAAACGGAATTAAATATAACATATTTTTATTATTTGGAAGAAAGTTTTATAACGTAACGGAATTAGATAGAAGTACATGGTTTTATGTTACGTTTCATTATATCCTAAATAATGAAAATAAGAAACTTTCAATTTGAGAGTTTAGAATAGAACGTAAACTAATAAATATTATCATTATCATTGCTCAGTCCAAAAATTCGCAACGAAGTAAGATCTGGGGAGGTCCGATAGTACACAGTCTTACCCTTACATAATAGAGAGGTTGTTTCTGGTGGACCCACATGTAAATGAGACAATATAAAAATGATGTAGCTAACAGAAACTAATAAATATATACTTCCTAATATATTCTCAATAATTTTCGTAATATTAACTGTGATTAAGTCATAATATTATATTAAATAAAATAGAATAATATTTAATATAATAAATTTTATTAAATAATAAATTTAATATTTTATATAATTA
>JANZLH020000097.1:687925-697946 GCA_026770325.2 Erythroxylum fimbriatum
ATATATCTAATTTATTATTAAAATATAAAAATATTATTATTAGTTATTTAATAAAATTTATTATATTAAATATTATTATATTCTATTTAATATATTAATATTATGAATTGGTCACAGATAGTATTAAGAAGAATTGTTGAAGGTGTATTAGGTAGTATTTATTTATTAGTTTACGTTCCATCCTAAACTCCGCTTCTATCACAATTCATTCCATTCCATTCTATTATAAAACTCTTAACCAAACGAGAAAAGTGTGTTACATTTTATTTCATTCTGTCACTAGCCTCTCAACTAATAGGCCTAAGCGAATGGACACATATACAAATAAGAAATAGGAAGTCTCGAGAGTTTAACTTGGTTAATTCAAGGAGCACGTATATATTTTTCGTGAATTCTTATTTCCGAAAAGAATGTATTCAAACTAAACTTAACGGACGTTGAATTTCCTAAATATAGCAATAAGTTTGGAGTGCAATTGTAATGCATTAGAGTCATTTATATTACGTAAAAAAACACACATTTTATTCACGTGGAAATTCATATACCTGAAATAGAAACCACTCGACAATGTCTAGCCAAGGAGACTTTCCTAATCGCACGAACGAGGATGCCTCTCCTCCCGCTGTCATGTTCAGTAAACCGCTGTCATGTTCAGACAATTAATCATTAAACTTGTTTAAGGGCAGATATTTAATTAGCATATTAATTAAAAAAAAAGGAGTTTTAACTTTTAAAATTTGGTTATCATTATATTGAATATTTCAAGTTTTTCCTTTTCCAATCACAACCCCACTTGCCACCTTTCGTCTGGAAGCAGGTGTTGACTACACACCACAAAGCCCTTAAAAAAGCAAATCGTGTTTTCTGTTTCTTTAACCACTTCTGTTAAGAAAGTAAAGCGCCGCGTCACGCGTTTTAGAGAGCGTGGCACGTGATTAACCCATTTTTTGTTCTTCTCCGTTTTCTGCCCGTTTAATCAAATCCCTTGCATTTTGGTTTTTCGCATTGAGAAGATTTTGGTTGACAAAGTGGGTTTGGGCTTTGATAATGGCAACAAACGTGTGGTCGCTAGAGCATATCAGATAATTAACATTGCTGTCAGATGAATAAAGCCCAAGTCAGAAAATGTCACATCAGAGATGACCTAACTTTATATCCAGATCAACGGTGGGTAATGGGGCTGTGACGAAGACATGGTCACCAGCCAGTTGGTAGGGCACATTTTTGAATTGAAGGCTGTGAACCAAGTTAGGAACGGTATTTAAGTTGGAACCAAAAACAAATGATATAAATTAGATTTCAGAGTCGCACAGAACAGAAGCAGTGTGGAGTAGTACTACTGTATGAGGTGACTGGAGGAGCAGAAGTCCTGCTCGTCAAATCTATCTAAGGCCCTGTGGACTGTAAAAATAAAGCTATCCAGTTTTGGTTACTGCCCAGCTCTCTCTCGCCTATTGCCCATCCACCACATTTCAAAGTTAACTGCATAGTATTGTACCTTCTGACTTGTTTCATTTTAGTGGGTGTTGGTTCAAGATGATATGTATCAAGGCGGCTTGGTATATAGTAATAGAGCAGCGAGGTTTTGGTGTTGATGTAATCTGAGTTTTCCGGGGGTTTAAGGGGTGTGTTACTTTTAAGTTGCGAGTCTTTAACATAAAAGGCAAGAGAGAGGGCTATACAAGCTGGTTTCTCTCATATACACAGATCCCTATGGGAGTGCAGGGTTGCTTCCCAGCATTGCTTGCTCGAGTTCATTCTTTTTGTTTAGTTTAAAGCGACCAGTTTTGTTGGCTTTATATGGTGAGAGAAAAGGCGCAAAGGTAGAGAGGGTTTAGCTTTGGATGACTACCCACTTACCCAGTACATAGAGTGAAGAGTTTTTGGGGGTCAGAGAACATAAAAATTTTTGCTTGCAACTAAAGTTGGTTTACTAGACAACAAAAATCCAAGCTTTCATATGGAGGGTGGGAGAGAGATTTTAGCATCATTAGTTTTAGTTTCTTCCCAATGATTGAGTTGCGTTTCAGAAATATATACAGGTAGTGGTGCTTCTAATCAACTTCAGACAAGAGGGAGAGAGAGAGAGGGGGGGCTAAGAGGGTAGGAGATAGAAGATGAAATCTATGAATGATATGAATAATGGTTCTAATAATAACTGGTTGGGATTTTCACTCGCACCGCACATGAAACTTGAAGTTGCTGCTTCTGACTCCCAACAACAGCAGCAGCAACAACAACAAAATCATCACCATCATCAGTACAATCATGATCAACCTCATCAGAATCCTGGTGTAGCAGCTGTTGCAGTTTCTAAAGCTGTTCCAACAAGCTTCTATCTGTCCGCTTCTCACTTCAACACTTGCGGTATCTCTTATGGCGTTGGAGAAAATGGTAGCTTTCACTCTCCTTTGTCAGTTATGCCACTCAAGTCTGATGGGTCACTTTGTATCATTGAAGCTCTTACCAGATCACAATCAGAAGGTCAGCTTCTGCTTTACATTAGCTTAATTTCCTCTTTATTTTTCCTGCTTTCCTTTGTTTCACTGCTCTAAAGTTTCATGGCTTCAGCAATGGTGCCGAGTTCATCACCTAAATTAGAGGACTTTCTCGGTGGTGCAACTATGGAGACTCACCACTATGGAGCTAGCCATGAAAGGGAAACAATGGTCTTAAGCCTTGATAGCATGTACTACGGCCAAAACCCAGCGACAGAGAACAACAGGCCACATTCTCTAAGCATGCATGAAACAATTAGGCAGCAAGAACAACAATTTTTAGTTCAAACACACCCGTATTACAGTGGATTGGCTTGTCATGGAATGTACCAATCTTCACTAGACGATGAAACCCGAAACACCCAACTCACAGACTGCGACTCACATATTCCACATGTCGGAAATGATGTCCCTTGCTTTAAAAACTGGGTTTCTAGGCACTATTCAACACATACTGGACTTGAACAGCACATAGTTGATGATGGTGGAGCTTCTGCATCTGTTGGTAGTATGAGTTGCGGGGAGTTGCAGTCTCTTAGCTTGTCTATGAGCCCTGGTTCTCAGTCAAGTTGCGTTACTGCTCCAATGCAAATATCACCTAATGGTACTGAATGTATAGCCATGGAAACGAAGAAGAGAGGGCCTGCAAAAGTGGGTCAAAAGCAGCCCGTCCACAGGAAATCTATTGACACATTTGGGCAACGAACATCGCAGTATAGAGGTGTTACAAGGTTGGTTCGTACTGTTTTCGACTTGCTATATATCTTCTCTCCGTTCAGTTATTCAACTGTTTTTGCTTTGAATGATTTTTCATTTACTGCAATACATGCATTTCAATGAATCCAGTTTCCATTGCTGTTATCAATATTCTTTTTGCGCATTGCCATTATCAATGTTCAAGTAAAATGGTGAATTTACCTTTTACCAGACATAGATGGACTGGAAGGTATGAAGCTCATCTCTGGGATAACAGCTGTAAGAAGGAAGGTCAGACCAGGAAAGGAAGGCAAGGTTGGTCAATTAATCTAAACAATAGATATTCTACAGTTTTGTGTGTTTTGAAGTTTTCCTTTTTGACCCTCTGTCCTTATGATCTGACTCTTGCTTTTCTATGTTCTTGTCACGCTCATTCTTCTCATTGGTTCCTTAACCATCAAATGCTGCAATTTTCAGTTTATCTTGGTAGGCTTCTTTCGATTAAAATTTAAAAAAAATTCAATGAGGAAGTCCGTTTTCAAGTGCTAATTTTATGTCCTGATGAATCTATAGGGGGTTATGATTTGGAAGAGAAAGCTGCCAGAGCTTACGATCTTGCTGCCCTTAAATATTGGGGACCTTCAACACACGTCAATTTTCCTGTAAGACTCTTACTTTTGCTTGTCTTTATGTTGATTACATTGGTCAGTTCAACTTCATGTGATTTTCCTACGTTTCAGTTAGAAAATTACAGAGACGAGCTTGAAGAAATGAAGAATATGAGCCGTCAGGAGTACGTTGCTCATCTTCGAAGGTAAAGGAAATTATTCAACTTAACTTAAAGTGTCCAAATGTCTTAACTCCATGAGTGGATTGATAATTTGTTTTGTTGTTCTTTTCAGGAAAAGCAGTGGCTTTTCTAGGGGAGCATCAATATACAGAGGAGTAACAAGGTTTTACTTTTGCTTTTACTCTTCTGCAGCAAACCATCACTTTTTGATAAAGCTGGGGCTCCTTTGAGGCTTTTAATTAACTTGGTTCCAATCTTCATTGTTTTCGTTTAATGTAATGTAGACATCATCAACATGGAAGATGGCAAGCAAGGATTGGCAGGGTTGCAGGAAACAAAGATCTTTATCTTGGGACGTTCAGTAAGTTCAACTTGTCTTGATATTGTTCTTTATTTTCATCATTCAAATTTTACGTTCAAATTTCTTGAAATTTGTCTAATGTAAGTAAAGAAACCTGTAAAGAACTCATTTTTATGTCAAGTCTGCTCTCATGCACCCACTAAAGACTAGTGTTGCTTTTATAAGTCTGATGGTGGCTTCTTTGGGAGTGTCGTAAGAGCATAATGCAGATTTTCAGTCAACTTTTATAAGGCTGTTTTCCCAGTTGAGATGAAAAAGGAAATGGGTGTTTGTTTCACATAAATGCATTATAGAAAGTTAGACTTTGTGCTTATAATGTCTCCTTTGAATTAAAAATATCAGGCACCCAAGAGGAAGCTGCCGAAGCATATGATATCGCCGCAATCAAGTTTCGCGGAGCTAATGCTGTGACTAACTTTGACATCACAAGATATGACGTGGAAAGGATTATGGCCAGCAGCACTCTCCTAGCTGGAGACCTTGCGAGGCGAAACAAAGGGACAGAATCAAGTAGTGACGCTATTGAGTACAACAACTCTTCCAATGGTGAATCAGTAAAGATTGATAATGGCAATGGCAATGCGTCAGACTGGAAGGTAGCTTCGTATCAATCACCACAGCAAGAGCCAAATGTTTCCTTTCAGTCTCTTGATCCGAAATCCTTGAATCACGGGAATAATCGTAGTTCCTCCATGTCTGTACCTATACAAGATGTTGTTGGTATTGATTCAGTGAATGTCGCCCAACAAGCGGTAGACGATTCAGAGAAGATAGGGCCTCATTTCTCTAACCCCTCATCTTTGATTACCAGTTTAAGTAGCTCCAGGGAAGGTAGCCCAGATAAGAATGATGCTGCAATGCTGTTTGCTAGACCTCCATTGGCATCAAAGTACATTAGCCCAACAACTGGCATTACCCCCTGGTTTCAATCAGCGCAGCTGAGGTCAGCGGCAATCTCCATGGCTCACTTGCCAGTTTTTGCAGCCTGGAATGACACCTAAAGCTCTCAGGGTCCTGTTAGAACATGTGAGAGTTTTGCATGGGGACCAATGTAATCTAGTGTTGGTGGATAAACAATAGTAAGGGCTAAGTAGGATTTTCATCATATGTTCTCTTTTTAGGTTGTTAGTGGGAGAAAAGAGAAAGTGGGAATTATTGAAAGGAAGACAGAATTGGGAGTTGGGGGGGACCCAATTATCTGTCTGTCTGTAACCCAAGTGTAAGAAACTTTTGTCAAATGGACCTTTTGGCTCACATTGGGATGAAGATTTTGCGAAAGTAAGGGATGGAATCAAGAGGAGGGTCTAAATCTATGGAATTGAATATTGAAATTTGACTTATCTTAATTACTGAAATCAACTTTTTCTAACTTTATAGGTGCTGCTTAAGTACAAAACCAGCTCATATGTTTTCCAATAATGCAAAGGGGTCTCACTTTGATCACAAAATCACTTCAGTGCCTCCAATCTGTTTCTGATCTGCATTACACCATCATTACATATACCTCCTTTTCTTTATCTTAGCTTTCCTCAAAGGTAACAGACATTCCGCTGCATTCAGAAAAACTAAAAAGAGAGCAAGAAAAAGGTAGTTGTGGAGATTCTCGATTAGGGGTCTTTAGTTAGTGTTCTTATTTTTGGATTTCAGTTGTCATAATTAGTTAAAGTCTTTCTTAATGGTAAAATTGTTTTGTAACATGACCCTGACTAATAAAGAAAGATCTGGGATGTAAAAGTGATTGCGTGTCCTTGTGTGTGGAAGCAAGAAGATTTTATCATGGACGAGTGATATAATTCTTCATCGCATGTGCACTGCCCGTGTGCATGTGGTCGACGTTGATTAGTGACTACAATCTTTCATTATTTTCTTTGTCAGAAGAACTCCAGATCTGATGTCGGAAAGGGTGGAAACCAGAAGTCAGTAAAGAAGAATTATAGCAACAACCTCTTCTTAGTTTACACATTTTGATGCTCATTGCAGAAGAAAATGAGAAAGATAAAGTCAAGAGCTTCTGTTCCTTTTTAATTTGTACAGCTTGGAGGTGTACCAAAAACGCCATGAGGCTGTTTTTGTGTCTTAGTTTTTGACATTTGGAGCCTGCTTTTGAAAATAAGATAAGATTATGAGATTAAGCTTGTGCAGCTTTGTTCGCGGGATTTTCTCTTGGTCTTCAAATGCCCTACAGATTGCAATCACCGAAAAATCCTTACTTTTCAAGATAAAAGGCCAAAATGTATGGAGAAGAAACAACCTTTGATTGGACAATGAGAGGAACTCTACACAAAAAGGGATCAGACAGACAAAACCATGACATTCCAAAGCAAAGGTCCACAATGAGTGATTCTTGGTCAAAAAGATTGCAATTTCACGAAGAAAAAGATTGTAAAGCAAATTGGCACATCTCATTTTTAACAAAAAAGTTAAAACGATGATCTGAAACGTCTTCAAGTTAGTCAAAAACTATGATTGCAATTGCTTGTTGTTGTTGACAGGTTGGATAAGCTGCTCAAATGAATTCATAATGCTATGATCTTACTCGCACACGAGCTAGCTCGTACATAGATTATAATGTTTCAAAATCATAATCATGTAAACATTATGAACTGTGATAAAAAAAAAAAGTCTACATCACAAGTTCGCCTACGAATTCTAACATAATTCGTACTTTTTGCCTGCTGGTATAACCTAATACGTGCCTCTCGTCTACTTCTGTCAGATTTGAAGACTCGAAGCCAAGATCATCAGAATCTAATAGTTCTTAATCCAAGCTGAAGTCGGAACAAACTCTCAACATCGTTTAAATCACAAACATAAAGAAAATAAAGCTGGCCACTCAATAGCTGTACCAGGTAACCTGAATCTGATTGCCTTTGTATGGTCCAGAAAGTCATTGAATGTCAAGATACATATTTGTGTGAGTGAGACCTATAAGCCTTGAACATGGTTCATTGTAAGACATTTCAAATCCGATGGTATTAGTTGTACTAGATATACGGAACTGGTGATGCTAGCTTTTTATAGAGGAGTCTGCCCCTTCAGGGGAGAACTCGGCAAGTTGGTAACATTTTGGACCACTTTCATATTAATTTTGGATATTCATGTCAGCTGGGAAGCTCTCGACTCTTCGTAGGCATATTTATTTCCTCTACCGCATTAAAGCCTTGGAGCGATACAGTATCTTGCTAAAGCAGAAATTCGGGACAAGGAGATACTTAATTCCAGGGTCTGGTCTATATCAAATTACAGGTGTTAAAATGTCGATAGCTGTTGTCGTTACTTGACCAAGTTTTGCACCAAACCTGTCTCCTTTCTCTCAAACACGAAGCAATGTCGATTAAAACAAACAGATATTTTCTACCGCGTACTCAAGACAAAACGTGCACATACAAAATCTTTGTGATGCCCTGATCTAAATTTCCCGTGAACAAGATTTTATCTTCTTCACTTATCACACGGCTTTCCCTGTTACCACCGGCTCTTAAGGGGTTCCATTAGTTGTGTTCACGAAGTTCTGCGGTCTTTAACTTGCACTACTTTACCATGGCACCTGACCAAGCAGCCAAAAAATTCCAAATGAAGAAATGGACTTCTGACTTCAGATGCCGACAAGACACGGCTTAAGCATTCGTACACAGTAGTAGCTAGCTGCCTAGTGAATAGCTCAGCAAGACAAAGATTAAAAGGTAAGAGACCCAGATGTCGTCTCGTCGGAGCCGTTACGTTCAGGGGCTGATGCTAGTAGAAGTTTGTTTCCGGTTAATCTCAGCCATCCAACTTATTGCAACGAATGGATGAGATTTGTTAGGAATAGGAAGGAACAAGATAGGCGCAACAGAATATCTGTCCCGAAATGTGTAAAGACCTGTCAACGTCTCGTATCCAATTTAGAATCTTTGGCCCTCGTGATCTCCTGTTGTTTTGAGTTTTCACTTTAGGACACGGTGGTTCCACGTGGCATTATTTTGGTCGTCACCACCCCTGTTGCCGCCGTAGCTTGAGGACTTCTCCTCTGTGATTGTCCTCTCTTGTAGTAGAGTGTTAGCCTAGAGTTTGGAGCAGATCGGCCGACCTCTTAAGAAGGTTGTGATAGAGAGATTAATAAGTGATATGTTATTATTGAAGTCCCAATAAGGCCCAGAAGGCTAGGCCTTGGATAACTAACTAATACAAGCTTAACTTTGGGCTGAAGACATGCCATTAGTTAATTTGGAGTGAGTATACAAATGCTTGAGGAGCATTGGCAGGCAGGAAGCAAACTCAACAAACATGCCAAATCATACAAATGTAGAAATCTGAGGATGAAAGGAAGAGAGCTAAATGTAGGAATGTGTTGTGGTGTGGTCCAAATTCATTATATCCCAACTGGTCCCAAGCCAGAATGATAGGTGACCCTCTGTCCTACCGCTTGGTAGGCCGAGCATTAAATAGAGCAGCTAAGCCCAAGCAGGCGCTTGAGTTTGACAGGGAAATACGGTACACAAGTGGTCTGTTTCCTTTCGGGAGACCTCGTGGTGGTTTGGCCTTTTTATTCAACGTCAGCTGTCTGTGACTCTATTGCATGGTCAGTGGACTATAAACTTTCATGTGAGCTTCAGAATATGACAAATGATATTGATACCCATTTCATTCACTTCTTTTGAAATGATAACACTGTAAAAATTTGAAATGTGAAGACCTGGTTTGTCAAATGTGAACAATTGAGTAAGACAAATGCATGTACCAGCTCATTTGTTACTGTGAATTTGTATTAGAATTTTTAATATAGGTAGAGTGTAGAGTCAATTAATAAGAATTGAGCTTAGATCTAACCATTATCAAAATGACTAGAACCAGTCATTTGGTTAGTTGGCCCATACCAACTAAGAAATTAAGAATCTGAAATAGACCTGTTCTGATATTATATTAAAATTTTTAATACGGGTAAAATGTAACTTGCATTTTCTTTCCTCAATAAAGGTATTATAGCTGGTTGTATTTGTCTTTTCATCTAATTTTGGGCTTCAATTAGGGCCGAAGGTTGGATTGTGGGTCAAAGCAAATAATGGTATCCAGTATTTATGGGCTTATATGCTATGAGGATAGACGACTTTGTCGTCATGTAGGCTTTAAGGAAGAAAAAAGCATGTGACATCGATCTAACACGGATTGGTCCCTGTCACTATCAATTTTCCAGTCCATGTATTTTATAGTTCTAACAAAAATTATAATAATTTCTTGAATTTATTTTTTATAAAAATTATTAAAAGCCATATTGTTTTTATAAAAAAATCTTATCTTTTTTCCTACAAAACTTCTTAACCTTAGAAAACCTCTTATTTTACAAAATATTCTATTAAACAAAAATGAGTTTTCTTATCCATTTATTACGCTCGTTTATTTGTTCTCATTTCGACTACATATATTATAATTTATAACAAATTAACTTTCCACTCAATTATAGTATTTGATATTTTTTGCTTTACATATCTAGTGTCTAATAATTAACATTGACTTTTATATTTAACTACTACTGCAAAAAGAAATTAGGCAACTATAAATTTGTAACAATTTTAAAATGTGTTGCTTAAAACTAGTATAATATAATGATTTTAACGTATTGCCTTTAATAATATTAAAAAGTAACACCTTTTAAAGTTACTCAAAACCAGTATAATGATGTGTTGCCATATATTTAAA
>JANZLH020000097.1:698046-717695 GCA_026770325.2 Erythroxylum fimbriatum
GGCTGACTTCAGCTATAAAGAGCCTGCAAAACAGATAAGGCTCGCCGGGGGTTGATTGCCGACAGGCCCCTCCGACGCTTAAGTTAGTTTAGGAAGAAAGGTTTTGTTGTTGTTAGGAGCAGAGGAAGCTAGAGTTGTATTATCATACCTGTATCAGGGCGAAACAATACCTTATATATGAGATTCCGACTAGGTTTAAGTCTTTACGTGTGCATGGGAAGTTGTCATCTACTAATGGGCCATGGATGTCTGAGCCTGGTATTGGGCCTTGCCCGGCCGGCCCAACCACATTCCATTCCTATTAATTTATTCTCATACCCCTTAACCAAGCACCCCCTAAATACTATGGAACAATCACTAGAATCTCGATCCACTTTAACCTTAAAAAAGTAATAAGGAAGCATTAAATTTATTACAAGATAATAAAGATTATTATTTCCAAATATTTCTTGATGCTAGATGGTCCAGGGGCGTAAAAGAAAGAGAAATATTATTAATAACAAGTCACCAAACAATTCCTACAAGTTTACTGTTATATAAGGAAGGCAACAAATAGATGATAAACCAATACCTGCAAAAGCTTACAATACATAAAAGCCTAAAAGCATATCTGAAGACTTTTGTCCACCATTAGTTGCTCTCACAATGTAACAAAATTATGGAAAAAAAAAACAACTTTATGCCTATGAAAAATGCACCTATTGTAACATTGTAACAAAGAGGATAAGTAATCCTTCCTTTAAATTTTCTCAACTATTTTTCTCTCTCTCTCCTACCAATCAAAGCTTTCTCTCTCTCATATAATGGTCCTATATTTTAATTTACAAAATTCTTCAATCTTTCCATTTTATATAACACACAAAATCATTCTCTAATCTTATCTTTTTTCCTACAAAACTTCTTAATCTTAGAAAACCCTCTTATTTTACAAAATATTTTATTAAATAAAAATGAGTTTTCTTATCCATTTATTACTTTCGTTTATTTGTTCTCATTCCGACTACATATATCATAATTTATAACAAATTAACCTTACCACTCTATTATAGTATTTCATATTTTATGCTTTACATATCTAGTGTCTAATAATTAACACTGACTTTTATATTTAACCACTACTGCAAAAAGAACTCGGGCAACAACAAAATTTGTAACAATTTTAAAATGTGTTGCTTAAAACTAGTATAATGCAATGATTTTTAATGTATTTCCTTTAATAATATTAAAAAGTAACACCTTTTAAAGTTACTCAAAACCAGTATAATGATGTGTTGCCATATATTTAAAAGGTAAAAAATAAAAAATGGTTACTTTAAAATTTTATATATTCAACAACTAAAATAGTTACTAATTTAAGCAATTAATAAAGTATTTTTAAACAATAAGAGAATTGGCAATGGCAGGCAAATTAAGCAACAAATAAAGCCCGAACCTTAGCCTAAGTCTGAGCCTGAGCCTGAGCCTGAGCCTAATTAAATTTATTTTTATTATTTCTAAAAATTAAAAACTATGTCATTTTTCTCGAAATGATATCATTTTACATAAAAAAAGTTTTGTTTCGACCCGAGCTGAGCCGGATAGCCTAAACTTTAGCTCAGCCTAATTTTTCTTAAAATTCCAAACCTAACTTAAATTTTGGTCAATTCGAGTTGAAGCTAGGTTACTTTGTCATCCCTAGATGAGTGATACTATCTCAGATATCATATTTTACATAATATTTGATGGGGAAATAAAGGAAATTATAATTAACTTTTACATAACACAACGATAATAGAAAAATATAATAGAGGATTATACAGCTTAAATCAAGCGTTAAAATCATTTTTTTCCTTTTTGCTTCCTTTATTTTTTGGTCCCTAGAAACAACTATGTGCATAACCTTGTAGAAGGACAAAAGAGAGGAAGCTACAAGATGGGAAAGTGGGCTTACAAAGTAGACAACAAGCAACAACTTCTCAGCCATCGTTCTCATTTGAAAAAGAGTGGTATTCCTTGGTCTTCTCCATCGATCATATAGGTGCAATGGAGTTAAAGACAAAGTTGAACTTTGATAAGGCAAAGTTAAAGCTTTCTGGAGTTAAATGCATGTAGGTCTAATTATGGTTTTTGGTTTGTTGCCTTTTGGTTTTTTATCGTATTTGATGTTTAAAGCAATTATTGTAGTTTGGTTTTTATTTCTCTTTGCATTTTTGGTTTCTCATTTTGTCTTTTGAATATATATTTTTGTTATATTATACAAGACATTATCTGATTACAAGGTTGTTTCATGTTTTTTGCAATAATAACTGGCCCAATTTATATCAATTCTTCAGTTACCAAAGAATAAGGAAGGTTACGCTTCAATTGGTAGCGATTCTCATATACGATAGATTACAGATGCTCATTTCACTTGCTTACCTCAATAACTCTTAACCAATTTCTGACGCTTATCATTATTATTCTAAAATGTCAATTCAAAAAATGATTTATGTTGGGGATGGTAATATTTTGTTATGATTACATATATAATAAAAGTTTTGCTTAAGTGTTTTTATTTGTTTGTTCCAAAGAATCTTGCCTTATTGGCCATGCTCTTTATTTAAGAAAAAGAGTTGAAGAAAGCCCTTTGGAAAAAGAATGCCCCAACTAAGATCTATGTAATCATGCATTACTGGCACCCATTTATTGAAGAAGCCATCAAACATATACTTATGATTGATTCTAGTTTAGTTTCAAATTCTTTCTGGTACTCATCACTGAATCATTAACATTCTGAATAGTGATATTTAAAAGGCAAACATATTTATCTTTTTAAGGTGTGATTTGGATGTATATTAATATTAGTAAGATTTCACGTTTTTAGTTTGATTCAATTGTAGCAATGTAAATTGAACGAAGTTTGTGCAATATAGTCAAAATACACTATATTAGGACGTTGACTAACTTATAGTGCAAGTTTTACAAATCTTGCCATAGTGGAAAAAGTGGGTTGTGAATCAATATAATTTTTACAAGAAACAAATTATTTTCACCTCTAATTGTGGATTTAGGAAAGGTTGAATATGTTTCGTTGTTCTTTACCAATTTCATCACATTAACATCATCCTATAAAGAAAATCTTAGCATTTCATTTAGTAGAATAAGAAATTACTTAAATCGTAGTTGGATTTCACCGTTGCAGTTTGTGAAATTATGATTAATAAACTTGCTGTTATCAAAGGAAGTCTATCCACTTTCTTAACAAATAACAGTGGAAGAAGAAGATAAAATACTTAGAGTTCACTTTTACCGTCCAATACTATGATTGTTTTGAATTTTTAAATGTTATTTTCTCATAGAATTTAAGAAAACATAGTCATCAATTTGACTTGAACATCAAATTTTTTTATGGAAAAGACACTTTTAGGTCCAAACATATTGCCTACATCATTTTCTACCTTTATTATAACCTGCTACCCTTTAACTTTAATCACTTTCAAAATCATAATCTAGTTTTTATTGAGTTTTATAATATTTTAGATACCTTTTACATTCATAAAATTGGATTAATTTTAAAAATCATAATCTAGCTTTTATTAAATTTTATAATATTTTAGATACCTTTTACATTCATGATTGGATGACTTTCACATTCAATAGCAATCTTTAGTTATTTCTTTTCCCATGTGTATTGTTAAATTTTAAATTTTAAGCACATAAGCTTTTAGTCCCATGATAGCAATAACATAAAAGTTCATTATGCATTTTTTTTCACTTATTTCAAAATCACTACTAAAGCATTTGGATTTAGCTCTAATTGAAGTAAAAACTAGAATTGACAAGATTACTGCTATTGGGATACTTCAGGTATATTTCTCTAAAACAATCTACTAGTAATTCAAACTGGGTTAATATGTCATAGTGAAATTTTCTTAATTGTTAATATAATCTAAAAATGGGAGATAGGCATTGGATGACTTTTCCCATATATAGTTGTCAATATATAAGTGTAGTTGATCAATTTCTTGAGAAGGTTTTCTCTAAGGTGGCTAATAAGAATGAAATTTTTGTCTATGCAAGAAGTGCTATAATTATTATTGATATCTAGGAAATATTGTGTATGATCATTTGATTGTTGATGAATTTGCTCTAGGATATGAGGGAATTTAATAAAGGATTAATTAGTGCAAGTATAAATATGGATGACAGTAATGAGTTTGATGGAAGCTTTGTATATGATAATATAGATAGCTTACTAGATATAGATGAACGTACCAACAATTGTTGCATAAGTTAGTAATGGATCAAATGCTGATTTTGAGAAGTTTTTAAGAAGGAAAACAAGAGTTATATCTTAGTTGTCAAAGTTTTTATAAACTTTCTTTGACCATTTAACTATATCTTTTTTAAGTGTACCTATGGAATTAGTGATGCAGCTTATGCAAATCTTATGTGGATATTTAAAGAGGCCTTTTCCATTGTAAGGATTTTTAAGTCTTTTAATGCAACAAAAAAAACTTGTGAAGGATTTAAGACTTCATCATACAAAGATACATGTATGTCCTAATGACTGTATTTTGTATTAGTGGAATGATGAGAAATCAATCAACTGTAAAGTGTGTGGTGTATCTAGGCAGAAACAAAGTTGCAGTAGTGAAAATAGCAAAGATCATTGTACAACCTCAAATGTGAGGCAAATTCCAACCAAGGCGTTTAGATATTTTCCATCAAAATCAAGGTTGCAACATCTTTACATGTGTCTAAAATTAGTTGAATTCATGAAATGACATGATAAGGGGCATCCTAAAGATCATAATTTAAAGCATTATGTCGATGGCCAAGCATAGAAAGACTTTGACTCATTATATCCTTAGTTTGCACGAGATCCTCGTAATGTTAGGTTAGCTCTTGCCAACAATGGATTTAATCTTTTTCACACAATATATGGCCCATAATCTTAGTAAACTATAATTTATGGAGATGTCTAAAATCAGAAATTTTTATATTATCTTTAATTATATCTAGCCCGGCTTCTCTTAGAAAAGATATTAATGTTTTCTTGTAACCATTGATTAAAGAACTGATGGAGTTGTAGGAGTTTAGGGTAGAGACGTATGATGGTTCAACAAATCAATCATTTAAAATTCATATTGCGTTGTTATATATAATTAACAGTTTTGAGTATGTTCAGTGTTGTATGATGGAGTACAAAGGGAAAGTTAGCATTCCCTAATTGTTATTACAAAACTTGCTTTTTAACATTTATTAATCTAACAATTGTTTATTGTTAAAGGTCTTTAAGATGATAAAAGGTTATAAGCAAACATGTGCAACCAAGTTTGTTATATCAGAGTCTACGGCAAACTTTTTGAGAAAGTACTAGGGCTTATGAGTTAAGAGGTTCAGCTGACTTGTCACATGGAGAGCAAAAGCATTTGGATGATAGTGAAGAGCAATGCCAAATAAATAAAGAAAACACACTAGTAATAATCCCAATTGTTATCCATAAAGAGGTATATGTTTCCTCATTTGTTTTGGCATATATATGTGTTATTATTATACTAATAAATTTGGTTTACACACCAATTAGTTATTTCTAGTCCTCTTTGTATTATGAACATAATTTTTTTTTCTAATTATTAATATAGATAAATAAACTTATAATTTATTCCTTTTCTATTCCATTGTTTTAATTGTTATAAATTTTAATAGAAACGGAAGGACCAAACTTCTAAGAAGAATGCCATACCACAACCTTTATTTCCTTCAAGTAGTGTTGATGACTTTTTAAGATGAAAAAACAAAAGAAACTTATTGAGAAACAATTACAAATTTAACGAGCAATTGAAGGGGGTGAATCACGTGAAGTTGAAGCAAAGGAAGCAATTGTTCAACAAGAGTCTGCTTTGCTAAGGTGGCAATAGCTACTGACAAAAATTATAAAACAATGATTAGAACCATATGAAAATATAGTAGAAATCCAAGCTTTTAATCTTCCTCTGAATTGGATTTGCACTATTAGAAAATGAAAATGATATAAGCATTGATGTTATAGAAATTGACACTACTCAATGCAAAGGTAATCCAACTTTGCTCAAGGAGTTTCATGTACGATCTGTAGAATAAAGCAAACCAATTCTTTTTAATGCTCTTAATTAGGTAGTTGTTCATAATAAGAAGACGTTGACTAAATTCACACTTTTCTTAGGAATTGTAGCTTGTAAAGAAAATCTTACACCTTTAAATGATGTTAATTAGTGTAAGATTCCCAAATAATCTATTTGGGAATATGTTAATTTAAGAAACCATTATATTAATACTACTTTCATTTTGATTTATGAAATTTAAATGAACATTTATTTCTTTGTAGAGGATGTTTATTATGCCATTAGAAGATAAAGAATGGGATATGAAGACTATTGGAGATACATGGAGAAGTTACAAGTCTAAGAGTTTTGCAATTAATTATGCTAAAGTGATAAGTTATTTAATGAGTTATAATCTATCAAGTTCTTTTAAAATTCTAATTAACAATTGTTTCCATGGATAGAAAAATCAAAAGGAGGATAAAACTCCACTCTCTAATGCTGAAAAGTATCTTGCAACTTATTAAAGAAACCTCGGAAAAGTGTACAAGCAAGATACTAAAGCTATAAGAGAGAAAATTGTGAGTATAGTTTTGTCAAGTAGCAATTTTATATATTATTGCTTCTTTCTTTGAGACGCGCATATTTATTACTTATTGTATATGTTTTTGATCTTATTATGTTATTGTTCTACTTATATCACCTACATTCCATTTCATTTGTTTTTTTATGGTTGATATGTTATTCTTGTCAAAATGAGTTATTATAGTATAACTAGAATTATAGTAAGTTTATTTATAAGTATATATGGTGCTTGCATTCATTAGTGCGATTACAAGTTTCTGTTTGAAATATAGGTGTTGTTGTATAGTTTGTAATTCCCAAGAACTTATAATTACACTAATCAACATCAATTTGATTGGATAAGTAACATATTAATTTTCTTTTGTAGGCTCGCACTGAAAAAATGCAAAAAGAAAATGATAATCAAAAGCTTGATGAAGTTATGGTTGATATAGGAGTGATAAGGCCCGGATGTAATAAACTATTTCGAATGGGTGTGAAATTATCTAGCATGAGAGAAAATAGTATCGTGGGTAAGGCCTTGTACAAATGTCCTAATGAGTATCCACAATCCATCAAGATTGCATTGGAAGAAAAGCTGAAAAAAGGGAGAGAATGAGAAAGGAATTAGAACAAGAGAAAGTTGAACACTTAAAAATAAAAAAAAGCAACTAGAATAAGATAAAGTAGATAGAGAAGAAATGACGCAATAAATGTTTTCTCTCGTTCAATCTCAACTTGGCAAGCTAACTAAATCTAACTCTGCCACTAACAGAAACCTATCTTTCCTTCGAGAGCAAGAAATTGAAGTACTGCGCATATTTATGCTTCCTAAAGTCTTCATGATTTCCCCTTTTTCCTATGCATATAAATTTGCTAACGAGAAGGACTTGCTTTACTTGGAAACACCCATGTCTCCAAAACCATTGGCTATCCTATTTGGCATCAAGTATGTTGGAAGCTATCGTTTGTTTTTCTGCTTATCAAGTTTCCTTAAGAGCAAGCAGCCTTTCTACTTTTTTTCTTTTCTTTCTAAAGCCACTTGCTTTATCATTACTTCTTATTAGGTCTCATCGGAAGAACTGATAGATTCTTTGTATGTGATTAAGATTTCCCTCAGCCCGATCATTCACTGAATCTAAAATACTATCTACCTCTAATCGCCAACTAAGACAACGTACCAAAGAAAGCATATAGGTCGGTTATGTGTTGTTTTTGGTCCGCTAGCTATGAGGTGATTGGAAAAGAAAAGACAAATATGTGCTCTCAAGTTTCGCCAAAGAAGAGAAGACAAGACAAGAAAAGCTTAGTGTAAAAGTAAGGGAGTTGATAAGAGTAAAGCATGGGAATAGGATGGGAAGCCTAATAGTTTTTAATCTTAGGTATCCAATCCACACATTACTGGTAATTAGGCAGGGCCGCATCTTGTGGGACCTAGAGATTGGCCCACAAAAAAGCTTGAGACATGTCACTCGCGTGATTAACTTGTTGTTGATAAGGTTTTTAAAATTAATCAATCGTGTATTGGTGCTTCCCTAACTCAGATTTCAGTGGCTATAAGATCTTAATGATATGATTGACATAAATCGTAATCCGGATAATGATTTTGTGCGAGTACCCACGTTGATTAGTTCGGGGTGGCAGTGGCATTCCAATCAATCATCATACTGCATGCTAGTTTTGGGTGTGCACTTCTTCACGTTTACCACAGGATCCTGTCTGGGTCTGGCACTGTACAAAATCAAGCCTCTTCATATTCATCACACCAGCTACTTATGTCATACACACGTTTCTTGTGAGGAAGGGAACGGTACAAGGAGGAAATTTATAATATTCCTGTCCCTGCCTGGAAAATCACAGCCAGAATTGCTATTGACCAGGTAGGCCTTTTTTTGGGCATTTGGGCAGAAGCATTGCATCTACTTAGCTGGACAAGAAGGTAAAATTGATGATTAGATTCCTTTATTCCCTATCTTCATTGCCAAAGGTAACCAAAGTTAAAAAGAAACAGAGGTTGCTGCAGGTGTTTTGTTAAAATATATATGAAAATAAGAAGCCAGCTAATGTATACTTTTGGTAGGGGATCAATTCTTGGATGGGTGGGGATGGCACAGGTGACACGGGGAACGGAACAGCCACTCTGCGTCCTTTTGGTCGAGGGACTTGGTGGGGCCGTGTATCAATCTGATGATGGGAAGGGTAGATCATGGAAGCTGACGGAACTGAAGTTCATCATAAAGTTAATTCTCAAAAGAAATGAAAACGAAAGGAGTGGTTGTTTGGTTGGAAACTGTGTCAGGAAAAAAATAAATAAATAAGAAAAAGGGAAAGTAGATTATAGTAAAAGAAGGAAGTAAAGCAAGCTATTAGCTATGGCTGCCAAGCTTGGGCTTGAAGAGAAGAGAAGAACCTCCCCCGGGATAAATATTTAGCGTAATATTAACAAGAAAAAACATAAAATACAATTTAAAATTCCAAAAACTGTAAAGAAAGAGGATATAGGAAGTGGAGTGATTAGGTTCTGCAATAATTTAGGAACAAGAGCAGTTGGGAGCAGTAGTTAGTTAGTCTTTTAAAATCATGCGTCTCATTTGTTTGCCTGAGCAGGTAAGCCAAAGCCAAAGGGCAATCACAACTTCCTCTGTCGGGCTCTCTTTGTATACAAATACTATTTCTCAGTGTTCTCTCTAGGTTCATGCATACATATCCATCTACGCTGCATGTGATTGAGTAAAGTTTGAATTGGATGCCTCTTCCGCTGTTTTTGGGAGTATCGTTTTTCTGAACTTTGGTTTTTGTAGTTAAAAAACTTAAGCTGGCATTTGATGCTGTTGAGGGTACTATTGGTCACCCATTTCAGGGAATTGTTACTGGAAATCTTGTTAATTTCTGTTTCTTTGCATAATTGAACTAGAACTTGATACTTTTTGGCTATTTTTGGACACCCATCTGAGAATATCTCAAAAGAAGTCCCAACAAATTCCTTTTGCTTAGTTACTAGAATGTTGGGTTTTTGATTCAATACTTCAACAACTAGTCATTTCCTTGTTGGGATTTCTTCACGCACCAATTTCTTTGTGTTCTTTCTCTCCTGTTGCTTGGACCTTTTAACTCTGATGAATTCCAATGTAACATTGATGTTAAATCGACTCAAGGTTGGAAATTATAGTTCTCGTACAAGCAAAAGTGAAAAAGCGAATCTGCTTTTCTTTTTTAGGTCCTGTGAGCTGTTTATTAGCTATTGAACTTCTCTGCATAAGTATGCTTTATGCTCTGAAAGGTTCACTTTTTGTCTGTAGGAAGCATTTCTAAGTTTCCATCATGTCCTTGCATGTTCTACTTGATCCTAGAGTTTCTGAAAGATGAGGTAATTAGCTGGGCCTAGATTAGATGTTATGCCTCACACATTGGACACTTTCCTTTATCACTTTGCGTCCATGGGATGCTTCAAGTATTCCTTTTTACTTTAGCCACCTTCTCAGTTGTATAAAGCTGTCAACACTGCTTGTTCTTTACCGAGTCCTGGAAGATATCACTGGTTAAAGTTGATCAAACCCAGTTTGTTTTTAACTTAGTTCCTCGTCTATAGTTGTATTCAGTGTAATTCCTACATAGGTTAGTTCCTTGACATTTGAATCTAGAAAATGGGTAGTGTTGACGGTAGCAATGATGGGATGGGGTTTCGAAGTAGAGATGAGAGCGTGATTAATTGCTCATCAGGAATGAGCACAAATCCATTCTTTGCTTCAGGGTGGGATAATGTAGTTTCACTGGGTCAGCATGAGAACCTTGAAGGTTCAACAATACTTTCTCAGGGTGAATTTACTAATTCTTCTTACTCTGCTCTTGTGGAAAACCAAGGAATAAGCAGCAATACCCACCTTTTTAGTTACCCATCTGATCCCAGTTTTGTTGAACTGGCTGGAAGTGGGAATTTCTCTGATATAGTTGGTTCCTATTGTCTAACCGGGTCTGCTCAGATTCCCACTACTATATGCCCTCCAGCTTACGATATTAACAGGGAAGGCCGAAGGATAGCAAATAACAAACAGTCTTGTGATGGTCTCCAGCAATTGGAAACAGCAGCTTTTGGAGCTTCTTCCAATGAGAAGAGAAGGAAACAAGTTCTGGAGTCTAATTTTCGTTTTGATCCAAAGAAGGTAATCTGGATTACGTTTATCAGGTTCTGATTAAAAGTTGCAGAATTTTCTGGCACTTTGCCCTTGTTTATAACTTTTCTCTCTGAACTGATACGGAATTGGTTGTAGAACGGTGAAGGTGAGTTGCAGAAGGACCCTTCTAAAGAGAACTCTAGTGTGCCCAAAGAACAGGATGACAAAAAGCCAAAAGATGAACTAAACACTGGTCCATATACACGGGGAAAAGAGGAAATAAAACAATCCAAGGATGATTCTAACAGTGCAGAAGCTCCTAAAGATAATTACATTCATGTGAGAGCTAGGAGGGGTCAGGCAACCAATAGCCACAGTCTTGCAGAGAGGGTTTGTATAAGCATATTTCGTAATGTATATACTATGGGATAATGGCAACAGTTTCCTTTATATTGAGGTTAGAAGTTCTTTTGCAGGTGAGGAGAGAAAAGATAAGTGAGAGGATGAAATTGCTTCAAGACCTTGTTCCAGGATGCAATAAGGTGTCCTTTTAGAAGGCCTAACTTCTGAATGAAATGTTCTTCCTTCTAAAATAAATTAATATATAACGTCTGGGTTTGCTCATTTTATTAGATCACTGGGAAAGCAGTCATGCTTGATGAGATTATCAACTATGTGCAGTCGTTGCAACAGCAGGTCGAGGTATGTAATCCTGATACTTGAAATGAAAGTCTCGAATTGATATTTTCACAAGAGGGCTGAATTTGGTCGGGAGTTTGATCAACTCAGTCACTTCTTTACCTTATAAGCTGACCTTGTAAAGTGGATTGTTCCTCATTGAAATTATCTCAAGCAGAGATTCTTACATACATTTTAAATCCAAGTTGATCAAGTAGTTCTACTGTTACCTGCTAATGCTCCTCCTTTGAGGTTATTATAGTAAAGGTTTTATGAATAAGCGACCAATAAAAAAAAAGTAAAGGGCAGCTGAGTTGAAGTAAATAAATACTTGTCATTCAACTCTTGCATTTGGGTTATTGTCTGTGCAATTAACTGATTAAGTATTTTGCCTTCCTATTGCAGTTTTTGTCCATGAAACTCGCAACTGTAAATCCTGAATTGAAAATTGATGTTGAGAGGATTCTATCCAAAGATGTAAGCAGATGTTTCTATGGTTTACAACATAGATTGCAAGTACTTTGTTGTTGTTTTACGAACGGTTTATGTTCCTCTCTTGCTTCTATCTAGATGCTCCATCCACGAAATGGTAATTCATCATTTATGGGGTTTAGCCCTGTGATGAACTCTAATCCTTATTGTCATGGAGTTTTTCAACCCAGCATACTGGTCGTTCCAGACACAAACCAGCAGTTGCCTTCCATGCCTCAAGTAAGTAGTAAGGGTACAAAAATGTTTGTGTCGCAATGTTGTTTGATGCTCAAAAACCATGCATCTTCTCATATCCACAGACTGCATTGGACAATGAACTACAAAGCCTTTTCCAAATGGGATTTGATTCAAGCTCTGCCATTTACGGTTTGGGAGCAAATGGTACAGAAAGGTCCAGACATAAGTCAGACTCTTACCATATATATTGCATTTGCCTCATCTTCTTCACAAGTATTTTTTATCTTCTGCAGGACATTTGAACCCGGAGGTCTAGCTTCTGGCAAGAAAAAGGTTCAAGCAAAGAACTCAAAAGGATTTTGTTACTTTGACAGCAAGTTAAACTGATTTAGCAGAAGGAGAAAATCTAAGAAGAAAATGGAAAGTTTTTTTGGTTGTATAGGTTGTTCTGTTTTTTTTTTTTAACATCCTAAGTCCTAACTGTGATTGTTCTTCGAATTTTTAGCCGAAGAAGATGCCGTTGTTAGAATTAATTTTCAACTGTTCAGGTCCAAGGCTCTTGGCTCAACTAACTTTTGAGAAATATTAGTACGGTTTAAGCATATAATTGGGGCAGACTCGACGTGGATGTTTTAGATTAAGATTTAAGCTATTGTATTTGGGTCATCACACATTGATTAGTTAAAAGTCAATTTGGTTGCTAAAATTTATTATATGCTAACTTCATATTAGAAGTTAGAAAATTAATTAACAAAAAAGATAGAGACGCCGAGTTCATGATTGTAAAAAAGGGCTAGTTGAGTACTTAGTAATTTAGTGTGAAAGGTTCTATTAGTCCTCAAACTCCATATAGCGGACGTCGTCGTAGAAGGACAGAAACTCGAGCTTTGGAGCGATTCTGTTCGTCTTCAGCATATTTCTTCGTCGGGTCTTTTACTAATCTTTTTTGCTTCTAAAAAGAATCGACCTCATGGAAGGAAGGGAGCGGTCAAGACTCGAGAGGTGAATTAAACTCGGAATTACTCAATTCAACAACCCTAGTCAAGTCAAACATTGACGAGATCATCTAATGATTGGTCAACTGATTACTTGTTTTAAGTTTTCCTCTTGGGTCCTCTTTTTTTTTTTTTTTGGTTTCTCACGAGGTGTCCTGGGCGGGTCCTAACTATGGGCGGCACCTTTAAGCCATGTCCACATCCCAGATTAATCTCCGCTCGAGCCGGGTAGGTCCCTTGCGGGAAGCAAAGCTCTGGCTCCAAGTTTTAAACGGCTGCATATATGAGGGAGGTTCGAACCCACGACCTCACTTAAGCCAGGAGAGCCCCTTACCAACTCACCTGCGCCTTGAGGTTCTCTTGGGTCCTCTTTTTAATGCATCAAAAAGTATAAAAAGTTGGCACTAACCAAAATTACATCAACTGAGAACTGAGATGCAACAATACTCCAAACATCAGAATAAGAGCTACTACAACTTTAGAAAATTCCAAGCCACTTTTTTTTCTTAAAACCTAGATAACAAATTTGCAATTATGGACAGTTCTTCCTCAGTACTCATCCTTCGCTTAAACCTTTGAACAACCCAAGGGATGAGAGACATGTAGGACTCACGCCGTTTTCACAGGAGGAGCTCTGTAATAGGCAGGAACAGTTGCAGGAAAGAACATTTGCCTAACCCCTTCTGCCTTGATAATGGGGAAGATGATCCCTGATGCACCCTGCAACGAGATAGGTTAACAAATTCGACTTGAAATGATTCAGAGAAATTAAAACTACTTCTCATTGGGATAAATCGTAAAGCAAACAACAGGAAAATATACAGACCGAAATCAGTCTAGCTCCAATCCAGATACGCTTAGGTGAAGGGAATGGCAGTAGCAAGCGGCCAACGCCATAAATTGCAACCGCAAAGAAATGCATTACCAAACTCATCGGACGAGGGTTTAATCCAGAGAGCAAAGAGACTGGTCCAGCTGAGCATAAACCACCAAGACTCAGATAATCGAAGCAAGCCTCACGCATTTCTCTTCTAGCTTGATCAGGGGAAGCACAAAACACCTTGTAGAGGGCACCAGCCAGTGTGTTGATTGTTGACGCCACAGGCTGCAATTACCGAGAAAGGAATTTCTAATCAGTTTGACCAAAGCGATTGTCAAATTTGTTATCAATAAAAACTGTGTAAGAGCACCTTCACAATGAAAGGATAGAGAAACCAAATCTTAAGACAACTTACCTTACGCAAGGTATAGAAGCATTCAAGATATTTGCAGAGAGAAGATGAGTCGTGCAGGTCGTGCAAGGGCTTTAGAAGATCCCGAAGTACAACAATGTCTGAAAGTGCAACAGTCATCCCTCCACCAGTTAGAGGATGACGCATGTTGAATGCGTCACCCATTAACAATGCACCTGGTGTAGGATGTGGTGCCGCTGGCATGCTTCTGTTTGGCATTGTCCTAATGTTACCTTTGTCAACTGCAGCTATGAAAGCATCATAAATTTCTGGAGGAATCTGCAAGAGCCATCGTTTGAGGTCAGTTGAGACATAATCAAAAACAAGGTAAAAAAGCGCAGTTTTAACTGACAGGCCAAACATGTAGTTGGGAATGAATAGATGGGAAACAATATAACCTGAGGTGCCACCACAGTCTTCAAATAATTTCCCATTTCGCCATTTGAAATGGAGGGAACTTTCTGGCCAGGAACATCAACCAAACAACGGACCTCTGTGCTACTGATAGGATAGAATAAAATTGGTGAAGGATCTGCTAGTATAACATGGCCATGATTTGCATATGGAAGTTGACAGTTCTCCAAGACCAAACCAACAAAACAAGAGGGCACATCTACCTGCATACAATAATTTAAGCTGCTGTTCAGATCTAGCTGCACCCTAGTTTTGCAAGCAATTCATAGTCAAAACACATTATACTATTAATTTGGAGGAGAAATTCATAAAATAAGGTTGGAAAGTCTATATTACCTTAGGGTCACAGAGAGAGCGGCGCAAGTTTGAGAAACAACCATCACATACTATTGTCAAAGGTGCAAATGATGTTAGCTCTTGGCCTGATTTTGATTTATACTGAACACCTTTGATGATCCCCTTTTCCTCAAGTAGAGAAGTGACAGTTCCTTGCTCCAGTCGTACACTAGTAAATAAAAAGATAAGTCATGAATAACAAAGCAACTTTTAATTGAATTTCCACAAATCTAAATGCAGCATAAGTCTCCAAAAATCGAATTGTTAAAATGTCTAATTGAAGTGAAATTAGAAACTATGATATCAATGATTTGTTGGAATCATTCAAAGTGTTAAAAGACGTGCACAAAGGTACAGCGGCAACAAATATGAACATACTTAGGAAGGGATGCAGCTTTTTGTCGCATTCTTTGTATAAAGCGCCCATTATGAAAGCTCCTCCCTGAAACGTCTGAGTGAAACTTTTCCAAAGGATAAGAGAGTTGAGTGTGTTTTCCATCCTTGAAAAGAGCATAACCAAACACCCTCTGAGCGTCAATTTCCTCCACACAATCTGCAGACAGACCAATGTCCAGTGGTTAGATGTGGGCAATCAGAAGAATCCCATATAACTATAAAATTTTACATGAACACACCTTCAAGACCCAACTCAATCAACTTTAGGTAACCCCCTGGTTGAAGCAGTTCACCAACAATTCTGTCAGGCTCAGTTAGGTCCCTTTCAATTACATGCACTCGACGACCGTCCTGTATTTGAAACATGGTTAATTTTCAATTTAAAGAACTCTCAGTTGTGATGTTAGAAATAAAAATAAACAGATATGTTGCCATAGTTCTGGAATAATAATTTCGTTTTCAGTACAAGCATTCATGTAGCAACAGGACAAAGAAACCCGGTATATGATTAGCATGACGAAAACTTTTATAACTCATGTAGCGCTGTATTTCTGGTTTCTAAATGAGAAATATGTCCAGACAGAAAGTACAAGAAAACTCTTGATAAGTAAATAACTAAAAATCTTCGACAAGTAAAGAAACTAAAAATCATGACGGAAAGTAAGAAAACTCCAAAAAAGAAAACGCAATCTAATCTTCAAATCCACCACAGGAAACGGTCTTCACACCGCGCAGTCCACACAAAGAAAAAGAAGGGGGCCAACCTAGCAGTTTGATGATATTATGTATATTTTAACACCCACAGTTCTTGAATATTCTCAACAACTTCAAAGAGACCCAGAAACTCGAAGTTGCTGAATTAATCCGTCAAAAATATACGCAACGCATTAATCCGTCAATTACATACGCAACGCAAACATCATCATTCCTCCCATAGATAGAGGTGATCTCGTTTATGTAACAGAGTGGAATATTCACAAGCCTCAATCGCGCAGATAATAAAACTAAAGAAGAGAAAAAGAAAGAAAAGAAACATTAAAAAAGTAATTAAAAACAAAAAACAATGGCGACTGATGTGTACAAAACGCAAGATGCCAGCACTGACAGCAAATCACAGTATAAGAAAAACCTTTTCGTGTTTTAAAAAATAAGCATGCCAGCAGGGTTCTGTTCTTCCGCTACAACATTCCCAATTTTCAATATAAAAGAAATTAAAGATACTCTGTGACTCCGTTTGGTTACCTGGAAAATGCAGGAAAACGAAACAAGATGACACGTATTAAAACTGACCTTGCCGAGAGTATGAGCAAGAGCCGCCCCGGCTACACCAGCGCCGACGATGATGACGTCGGCGTCGGAAGCGTCAACGGATCTGCATTCACCTTGAGTAGTGGCGATACTCTTGACGACCTGGGATGAGTCTCGCAGGCAGCTTTCTTTTCTCTTCGCCACGTAATGGAAGACGGCGACAGCGATGAGTCCAATGACGGAGGCGAAGATACCTCCGAGCATGAACTGATCCGCCATTATCGAACTCAAAATCCACTAAGGAAGAGTCCTAAAACGCAGAGGAGTAGGGGGAAGAGTTCTCTAGAAAAATAATCTATTGCGAGTGGCTGTTTGGATTTACGTCGATGAAGAGCTTCGCTGGCAATGGCTAATTTAGTATTTTTTTTATGTGAAGAAGTTCCAATCTGTATGTGTTGCTGTTGCACTGAGAACCAAACCCCCTTTTATAGGAGAGACCCCGAGAATTTAACAACCACAGCTTGCATGTGTAAGTACGCCGTGTTGCTAACGCGTACCGAGTCGTGTGATCGGCTTTATTTATTCGATTCTCACGATCTTTACTTTGAAGTTTGAACTCTCTAACACCTTTTCCTCTGTCATTTCATATTTTTCACCCCTCTTTCCTAACCAGTCAATTTTTCTCAACCGTGTTTTGTAACAGGATTAAATTATGTAAGGTATTTACATGCGGTCTGATACTGATATATCGGACATTAGGACGATGAGTTGTTGAGATTTTATTTTTATACTTTTCAACTAAGTGAGATCAACTTTTGTCGTGCTTACAGCTTGACCGTAATGGTATTGTTTGTTTCCACTTTCCAACGAAAAAAGAAAGCCAAACTGTGCTATGGTTAGAAGGCAAAAGTGGGATGTTCCTGTTAATTTTTTTACTGCGGTAAACTTAGTTAATTGGCTAGTTTTGAATTAGCATGCTCATACTATGGGTTCTTTTGGGTTTGCCCGGGCACATTGATTTCTGGCAGGTATTTGGTGGTTGTGGAAGGCTTGGAATCTATTGATCTTTCAAAAGGAGTTTCTTTCCTTAACAAATTTAAATGGTTGTGTGTTTTAAAGTTGCACTGAATATATTCCTGACTTCTGTTTCACCACCGAAACTTCAAAGTGTGCGGCGTTGGATTGGTTGGACTGCACCGTCATCTGGTTGGGTGAGGTTGAATTGTGACGGCAGTTCTCTTGTCAATCCTGGGCTGACTAGTGGTGGAGGGTTGTTGCGTGATTCATTTGGTCGTTGGCTCGGGAGATACTCGTTTAGAATTGGTATTTCAACTATCTTGGTGGGGGAGTTATGGTCCATCCGAGATGGTTTGATTTTTGCGTGGGATCACAGTTTTCGGCAAGTCATTGTCGAATCTGATAGCATGGAGGCGGTGCGGATAGTCACTTGTGGTGTTATCTTTTCACATCCCCTGTCTGTTTTGGTTGTGGATATTCAAACTTTACTTGTTAGGAATTGGAGGTGCTCTATTAGGCATGTGCTTCATGAAGGTAATTTTGCAGCAGATTATTTGGCTAAATTGGGTCATAATATTGCTTCTAATTTTCAGGTTAGGGAGGTTGTTCCTGACGCCCTCTCCTTGATTGTATGGGCTGATGCCTGTGATATTTCCTTTATGCGATAGTTTTAGTTTCATTTCATTGTAACCAAAAAAAAAAAGTTTGAAAGTCTTTGATGTTAACTGTTTGAAAGTTTTCCCTGTGAAAATTCAAATACTAATGGTGATTATACTTTCGTGACATGCATAAGTCAAGAATTCTACATCAAAACTAGACATGGGCTATAAAGAAATTCTTTTTTTCTAAATTAGACATAATATGTATAAAATAATTAAATAAAAAGTACATAACATGAAAATGCAATACGACTACTAAACAAAAATACAAACTAATAGACTCGGTATGGATTTTTCGGAAAGGCTATAGGAAATGTTAACCTACGTCATTTAGTTTATGTTTGGATGATTTTTTAGAGGTCAATAATTACTTTTTTTATTACAAAAGTCTTTTTTAAGAAAATAGATGTTTGGCCGTGAAATAAAAATATTTCTTTAATAGATATGACTTTTTCAGCAGTTAAAATACAACTTTTTAAGAAACTCAAATTTAGAGCTTCTAAAAAACGCTTTTTTAAGTAGAATTTTCAGATCAATTAATGACCCTTTTTCTTTTATTTACACATAATTCTTACAATACCCATAAATTCATCTTCCCGTTTATTATGTATTTAATTATTTACTCAACTTAGATACTTATTTTAGAATTTATATAATATTATTTGATTTTTTTATATGTTTTAATATTTATTTTTTTATATTAGTTTACTTATGTTATAATATATATAAAAGATTTGGTTAGATATATTTTGATTTATGTTTCACATGATTTAAAATTATATAATAATTAATATATTTGTTAGTGTTGTCTTTGGACCAAGTCTTTAGGAGTTTGTTTCTAGTTAGCAATAATCCCTATATTTAGGGACTAGTTTCTTATTTTTTGACTTGTTCCAAGTGAACTCCACGATTGGGATTCTGTTACCACGTGGATGGATTTTTCTGTTACTTGTAAAGCTATTTAATAGCCACCCAGTTTATCAATAAGATGTGGATTGTTCTCCAGCTTTCTATACTAGTGTTAGCATTTGGTATCAGAGCCAACTAAGTGCAATTACGTGTTGCCGAAGCAGCATGACATCCGAGAGTTCTTTTGTGCAACCTGCAATCCCTCGTCTCGATGGACACTACGATCACTGGAGCATGCTTATGGAGAACTTCTTGCAGTCCAAGGAGTATTGGAGTCTTGTCGAAACTGGACTTCCAGATGTGCATGAGGTAGCTGACATGTCTGAAGCACAGAACAAGTTATTTGAAGATCAAAAGCTGAAAGACTTAAAGGCCA
>JANZLH020000097.1:737310-752568 GCA_026770325.2 Erythroxylum fimbriatum
TAATGTATAAAATAAAATTTTATATATTTATTAATTACCGGTTCAACCACGGTTGAATTCCGGTTGAACCATTAACCTTTGAATCAGTTGCTTCTCCGGTTCAATCACCGGTTCAGTTTTTAAAACATTGGTCCTTCCCCACCCTTGGCCGTGGTTAGCACTCTCACTTGGGTTCAATTATGAAGTTTGAAATTCTTCTTCGAAGTCACCACAAGCCCTGTGATTGGGGAACAGATCACCTGTTTCATAATTACTGTGCCAGTGTTGTTCTATTGCATCTGATCCATACATTTATATGGGACCCACAAAAATATGTGGACCAGATGCAATGAAACATCATTTACACAGTAATTATAGAACAGGTGATTTCATTCCCTGTGATTGCAAATTGGTTGCACCATAATCATGTATTGGGAGTATAAACGTCAGCCAGACGTATAATTTGGGCTTAGACTACCAAAGAAACAAATGTTAGGATCGTTAAGAAAACACCAATAATTGGCTTAAAATTATTCTGCTGTTCCCTAGTTAGTGCTTTTCGTTAGGTGCCTAATCTCCAAAACCTACGCCACGTACGATACGAAGTTAGTGCTTTTCGTTGGCGCGACCTTCACTTCTTAATATTCTAGTTTTGAGAGCATAGTGTTTAATACTATTACACTTGACAAGCACATTTTTTAATAAATGAATTTGGAGACTATATTATAAGGTCAAAGGACACAAAACAAACCACAATAAGGAGGCAGGAGACAGGAAACATGCGCAGCAGTACGACTGCCTTTGGAATTAGCACGTCTTTTGCGTGTGATTGGATCACAAAATGTGAACCCGTTAATGAAATTCAAACATTTTGTTTATGCAAACTTTCCAATTTGTGTCAAATCTTCACCTCCATCGTGATCTTGCATAAACCCAAGTACAGAATGCACTACGCTTCTCTCTTTTTAATCATATCTTTTGCTTTGGTCAATTAACCAATTATGTTCTAGTCAAAAAAAAAAAGATAATGAAGTCATCAATTGATAAGCCACTCAATTCGTTTGAACTTTAAAGGAAATAGCTTCTTTTTTTTTTAATTTATGGCGGGGTTGTAGTTTTTTATGTTGAAATTTTTAATAATTATTGTCTTTCAAATACTAAAAATTTAATAACTGTATAATTACATAATTTAAATAAATTACTTGATTAGTAAAAAGTTAACAACAACAATAACACCAGGTAAAAGTCCTACCAAAATGTGGAGTCTGAAAAAGTCTAGTAATACATAATTTTACCGCTACTTAGTATAGAGATTATTTCCGATAAATTCACATGCAATGTAAAATAATGATAGTATGAAAATATAAATAAATACGTATAAATAAAAATATCAAAATATACAATACATAATATTGTACATATGGTAAAAATTAACAATACTAGATAAAAATAATTAAATAAATACACATACTAGAAAAAAGATAAGTACAATAATAAATCAAATTAGCCGTATCAAGAATGTAATTAGGTTGAGAAAAAAAATGTTGAAACTAAATAACTAGGAAGTAAATACTACGCATTCAAAAAGAACGAAAATTTTTAGGCTAATTATAAAACAAAAAAATTGAAGGAAAATATCTCAAATGCCTAAGAGAACGAAGAGAGCATTTATTCGTATTCTAAAACGCAGAAGTTTTTATTTCGAACCATGTCTTTTATAAGTTCCAACAGAGTCATATCATTTTTATCTTTTTTTAATTCTTCTTAGGCTTTTCTTTTCTTCTTACAGTCTTTAAACACTTTTTTTTTCACATTTTCTTACTGAAGCGTTAAGGTGTTTCTTTTTAACATGTCCAAACCACCAAAGTTTCATCTCTC
Source organism: Erythroxylum fimbriatum (assembly GCA_026770325.2). NCBI lineage: Eukaryota > Viridiplantae > Streptophyta > Magnoliopsida > Malpighiales > Erythroxylaceae > Erythroxylum > Erythroxylum fimbriatum. Next base: position 739,168 of record JANZLH020000097.1, read on the forward strand.
CCAATTTTTTTATTAATACCAATTGTATTTAATGTATCTCTTATCATTACATTCTTAACCCTGTCTCTTATGATAAGGTTACATATTCAACACAGTACCCTCATCTTCGCCATCATTAACTTATGATTATGTACTTATTTGATGCGCTACTATTTTGCCTCATATATCATGGCCAACCTAATCGCTAAGCGATAAAAATTATCTTTAAGTTTGAGTGGTATTACACAAGCTTAACCTTGGCAAGGGTAAGAAGAATACCTACTTAGGACTCACATTTGTGAAAAGAAAAATATGACTCATTCTTGACTCTTATAAAGAGCAAAATATGACAAAATTAATGGTTGTGAAACAGACTCTCGATATTTAACTTCTTTCATGTTTCGACCAGAGTGATGTTTTAACTTTCAAATTTAATGTTAGATTTTTTTAATTCTTTTGAAAACTTTTAATTTAATCCATTTATAAATTTCTTTCCAGTAGTTTTTAATTTCTAGTTTTTAATTTTCAAGAATTGACAATAAAAGATTTCATAGTTATAACTTTTGAGTGATGATTTAATGGTAAATTTTCTGATTTTTTTCTTTGTATTTCAACTTACTGAATACATTATAATTAATTTGTCACCTCTGGTAATATTTGCTCATCCATACAACATTTGACAATATTTATGTGGACATGATTATATATTTTATTTATAAAAAATTAAAGTTATGTAGAAAATATTAATTAAGTCAAAATTAAATTATAAATTATGAATCTTTTATTAATTAAGTTTTATAATGAATACATTATAATTATCTAAATTTTATATGAATATTAAATTTTAATAATAAAATATATTTTAAAAATGTATATATTAATATATTACTAATTTATTGAGACTTTCCATAAAAAATAAAAATAAGGTGAAATATAACAATCATCAGTTGACACTTGACACCATAAAATTACAAAATTTTACGGTATCCTAAGCCTGAGGTATTAGTTGATAAGTGTCTACCACGTGGGCCCATACAAAAGAAATAGACCGTGTTACTTCAGACAAATTATTGCAACAACTATAGCGTCTGTTGATCAATCTGTGATTAAGGCCTCTGTTCTCTATTCAATCACCACCTAATATTTGATTTATCCAATAGATACATAGACACCGGGGCCTACGTGTCTTGTAAGCCTCCTTTAAGTCTGTAATCGATTGTTCTAACCCTTTCACTACCAAGTGTCTTACATGAAACTTCTACATGTAATCATGACATTCATTGAGCTGTCATCCAACGCACCGGAATAGCAACATTCCTGGAACAATCCACTCGGATTCAAAATGTCTTGTTACGTGGCGCTTTCTGCGAATATTCTTGTTTTAACCTATTTGGTCTTTCAACACTTTACATCTGCGATTAAACAATTTTTTTTATTTATGTTAGAGATCTCAGTTCAATCGGACTAATCTTAAACTCTAAGACCTCACCTCAAGAATTCTAGAGGAGGTAAATCTGAAATTCTAAGATTCCTCAGATTTCTACGTAGCCTGTATACTTCTGCGTACAAAAAGCCGTTACATACTTGATTAGTTAACTGCTGATTGATCACTGGCCACTCTGCTCAACATCACTCGGGTTCCCTAATAGCTTCAACTCCTATCTTGCCGTTAGAAGCGAGACGTCCGTAATTGATCCGATCAAAGAGCGTTTATCCAGGGAGTTAGAGAATCATCAATTAGAAAAATATCTCATTTTTTCTCTTTTAGCATGACTCGAACTTAAGACCTCCTGTAAAGGAGAGTCTTAAATGAAGAGTGTATACCAGTTAGGTCACTCCTCATCGTCTAAACAAAATTTTTAATTCTATAAAAGGTCAGAAAATATAGAATTTAATTGTTCTTTCCAAATTGTGTAGGGACTAGGGATATTTAATATGGCAGTGCTACTCTCTACATTTATAAGCAATTATGAGCAGGCGTATGAACCGTTGGATCACGTGAGTTCTTCCTTCTAGTACATTGATTTTCTAATCTAACATACACGATTCAATTTATTCTGTTTTTAGTTATCTTTGGTAGCCTTAATTGCGGCCGTTGATCAAATAAATGGACAGACGATCCACGTAGATCAAATGTGGTAACAGTAACACTTTGATGGTCCCTAAAAGTTCAGCTCAAAACCCATAGTTAGTTTATTGCGGTGGCCTTATCCTTGGGGAAAAGGATATTCCAAAATTATCCTGAAATCTGTCGGTGGCTAAAGCCAGGCCCCGAGGATAATTTAGACAATTGAGATTTGTCTGTTTTTTATATTATTATCAGTTTTATCTGCCTGTCTTTACATGGACACTTGCGCTTATGGCGCGTGTCCGAAACTTAAGTTGTCTTTTTCTGATGTACCGCCTGTCCTCCAACTCCCTGACAGCTGGATGATTGTTGATAAATCGAGCGGCAATTATGACGTGTGGCCAAAATTAAGAAAACTCCACGCGCTTGGGTGGGTGAGATGGATTTGGTTACACTTTTTCCCGCAAATTTACGCGTGTGATTAATTAGCTAATCATGCAAATCAGTTTATATTTGGTTATATTTTGAAAAAGATAAATAGAATTGGGTGGGTAACTTCCCGTATTTGCCACTGAGTAACAAGTATGGGAGGAGAAACAAACAGTAAGAACAACCAAAACAGGAGGAGAATAATGTCATTATAAGTTTAGTTTATTTTTGGTTTTGTATTTTCCAAAAATAATTAGCAAAATATAACCACGGGATTACATTGACAAGATCCAGTGATTAGTCTCTTTCCAATAATAAAATTACAGGGTTTTGCATCTTGTTAGATTCCTACTCTGTAAACCTAATCTGATATCGACAGTACAACGTGCTGGCTCTGCGCAATTTTTGTTGGATTTATAGCAATCATCTGTCTAACTTTCTGTGTGAACAGCCCTTGAGGTTTTCTTAGTGTATAGTATTTGTTAAATAAACAAGCATTAATGGGGTCTTAGTTAGAGAGAATCAGAAGGACGTGTTGAGCTGTTACCATCTTTTTCCTAAAATCTTTTCTGTACATCACTTCATCACACACTGTCTCTCTCTATATATCGCTTTTTCTTTTCTCTTTCTACATGAGTTGCTGTTCTTCTTCATTTTTCATTAAGTTTTTTTCCCAGCGGAGTTGAGTGAGAGCTTTTCTTTTCTGTCCACATCTTTACATCCATTCTCTCTCTCCAAATTTCTTATTTTATGTAGTACATATATATTGCTCATCTCAAAACCTGGTTTTTGGGTCTCTCTGTGTCACCATTTCTGTTTCCTCCTCTGTTTTTCTGACAATGAGATCAAAGACGCAGCCTTTTTGAGCGATTAACCGAAGAGAGGAAAAAGCACTCGATTTTCTGGGGATATATTTGGTGGGTTCTGATTTATTTTTTGGGATAGATCAGAACAAGGATACATTGAGCTTAAACTAATCAAAATGGCACCTTCTTTCGATTGGTGGTCGAAGGAGAGCCACAGAGGCACGCCAGTTGTGGTCAAAATGGAGAACCCAAACTGGTCAATGGTCGAGCTCGAAGGCCCGTCGGATGAAGATTTCCTCATCGGAGGCTCGCCGGCGCGTCGTCGTGAAAAATCTCGCAACAAAAACGCCAAACAACTCACATGGGTCCTTCTCCTCAAAGCCCACAAAGCCGCTGGCTGTTTAAGTTCTATTGCTGCGGCAATGGTCTCCCTCGGCTCCATCGTCAGAGGACGCATCCGCTCTGGCCGCACCGACACCGACACCGACACCGACACCGACGCCGACGCCGCGAACAACGAAAACCCGGCAGTAAAGTCCCGGTTCTACACATGCATCAAACTGTTTCTATGGTTGTCCATGCTTTTACTAGGTTTCGAGGTGGCTGCTTATTTCAAAGGTTGGCATTTTGGTGCTCCACATCTTCAACTACAGTACCTCGTAGCGTCGACGTTTGGGTTCAAAGACATTTTCGACACTTTTTATTCGTGCTGGGTTTTGATTCGTGTGGAGTATCTCGCTCCTCCTCTGCAGTTCTTATCCAACATGTGTGTCATTTTGTTCCTTATCCAGAGTCTGGATAGGCTTGTTCTGTGCTTGGGTTGTTTCTGGATTCGGTTTAAGAAGATTAAACCCATTCCCAAGCAAGACCCTGACGCCGATCTGGAGTCAGGAGAAGGTGGCTACTTTCCTATGATACTTGTTCAGATCCCCATGTGTAACGAGAAGGAGGTATGTTAATTAATTAAGTTAAACTGTTTTTTAAGTTAAATCTGGAGTTTTTTTAACTTTTTTTTTCCCTGTATATTTAGGTCTATCAGCAATCAATTGGTGCCGTGTGTAACTTAGACTGGCCTAAATCCAAGATTTTGATTCAAGTTCTGGACGATTCTGATGATCCCACAACGCAGTTGTTGATCAAAGAGGAGGTGCAGAAATGGCAGCAAGATGGTGCCCGCATTGTCTACAGGCATCGGGTTATTAGAGATGGGTATAAAGCTGGTAATCTCAAGTCGGCAATGAATTGCAGCTATGTTAAAGACTATGAATTTGTTGCCATTTTTGATGCCGATTTCCAGCCAACGCCTGATTTCTTGAAAAGGACTGTCCCTCATTTTAGGGTATGTTGATTCCTGCTTTGTTTTCGGTATGTTGTTCTTTTGAACCTGTTTGAAATTTCATTTACTTGAAAGTTGTATGATTTGGAGGTTAGTAGTTAAGCACAGGGAAGTGTGAAGTTGACTTGGGGGTTCTTTACGGTATTTTGATTACAGGATAATGAAGAGCTAGGGCTGGTTCAGGCTAGATGGTCGTTTGTTAACAAGGATGAGAACCTACTAACGAGATTGCAAAACATTAATTTGGCGTTCCATTTTGAAGTAGAGCAGCAAGTGAATGGTGTTTTCATCAACTTCTTTGGGTTCAATGGGACTGCTGGTGTGTGGAGAATAAAGGCCTTGGAGGATTCTGGTGGGTGGTTAGAGAGGACTACTGTCGAGGACATGGACATTGCTGTCCGTGCTCATCTTAATGGCTGGAAATTCATTTTCCTCAATGACGTTGAGGTATATTACTGTCTGTTTAATCCCCTGATGCTTTATTCTTGATTTTTTTTAGTGTCTTTGAAGAAAGTTGTCATTGATTCTGTTGAAGATTAATGAGTTTGTTTTTCCTTTTCTTTTATTCTCAGTGTCAATGTGAGTTACCTGAATCATACGAGGCATACAGAAAGCAGCAACATAGATGGCATTCCGGACCCATGCAGCTGTTCAGGCTCTGTTTGCCGGATATAATCCGAGCCAAGGTACTTTAATTCTTGAAATTTCTTGATCACATTGCCAAGTTCCTCGAATATGCTACGTTCAATTTACTGAATCTGTTTGGTTGCCTCTGTTTTGCAGATTAGCATATGGAAGAAATTCAATATGATATTTCTTTTCTTCCTGCTTCGAAAATTGATCCTACCATTTTATTCTTTCACCCTATTCTGTATCATTCTCCCCATGACGATGTTTGTGCCTGAGGCTGAGCTGCCGTCGTGGGTTGTTTGTTATATCCCTGCTACTATGTCATTTCTCAATATCCTCCCAGCTCCAAAATCGTTCCCCTTCATTGTCCCTTACCTTCTTTTTGAGAATACCATGTCGGTGACCAAGTTCAATGCTATGATCTCTGGTCTATTCCAGCTCGGCAGCGCATATGAATGGGTTGTCACAAAGAAGTCTGGCCGTTCCTCTGAGGGCGATCTTGTCTCCTTGGCTAACAAGGAGCTCAAGCATCAAAGAGGTTCTTCAGATTCAAATCTGGAAGAAATGAAGGAGGAAGTCAGGCAACAGGAGCAAAAGGCCAAAAAGAAGAAGAAACATAATAGGATTTACACCAAGGAGTTGTCTTTGGCTTTCCTGCTTTTGACAGCTGCAGCAAGGAGCCTACTGTCTGCTCAGGGGATTCATTTCTACTTCTTGCTATTTCAAGGCATATCATTCTTACTTGTTGGTCTAGATTTGATAGGCGAGCAGGTTCAGTGAAGAAACAGATTTAAGTGTTCCTAGGATCATACGCCTAATATAAAACACATGCTTACATGGGTGGACACGTAAATACGATCATCACCGGAGTAACACTAGCACTTACACGGGGATTATGGTAGCTGGAAGAGAGTGCTTCGCTTTGTTGACTGCTCTCCAGCTTCCACAACCCCAGAACACACTTGCCACCCGAATACGAAGAACAAATTGTGTCAAAGGGTCAGAAGAACGCCTGCAATTTGGCGAGAGGCGTTTTAGTGGTAGTGTTGGTGCTCTTCAGTACATGTAAGGTTCCCTTTGTTTTTGTATTCTTTTGTTTTTGGCTCCATTCTTTTGTAAGAAAATTTGTTGTTCAAAGATGGAACATTGAATTTTAGTGAACACAGCTTGAAGCAGAAGGTTGAAGATTCCTCAACGAATATAATTTTGTGCTGGCATGTAGCTTAATTCAATTGTAGTTGTAGCTAAAGTTTTTCTTTCATAGTGAAAATGAAAAGAAGTGAGTTGTGATTTGTGGATTTGGATTTTAGTGTACTAGTTGACTGTTGTTCTACTAACATGGTAAGCACAAGTACCTTGTCTCTAACTTGAATTCTTGCAAATGCCATCCTTAAAGTTTGTGGTTGAAGAATCGTGTTTCCCTGTAGTTGCTTGCCAAGAGCATTTAAAACTTTTCAGTTACATGTGGAGCTGCACATGGGGATGCGGTTTGTCTAATTCAGAACGTGGCTCATCTCAAGGTTTGCCAATAAATGGCAGGGTCTCTTATCTGGACCACTCCATGATACAAGCCTTTCATGTTTAGACAAACAACAATTCCTGTTTCTGTTCTTTTCATGTCACCGGTAATCTAGAACTTGTGCAATTTGTGTGCTTAGGGAAACATGGGTGTCTGTCCTAAAAGAAAATCTCGCCTGTTTGTTCCGTTGATTTGTTGCAATCCTAGTCGTATAGGCAAGACTTGGTGACAAGAAAGTGGAACAATTCCAAGTAACGTATGTTTCGAAGGTGCAAAGTCTTTTACGGTTAAATGGTCAAGACCAAAGAAATACTGTACCACGCTTTGAACGGTAAACCAAATTTGGGCCATGGTCTAACGGCTTCAAACAAGCTAGTGGATCCCAAGTTACAAGGGTTTTGTCACATCTGTGATTACGACAGGCATGTGGGTTTCGTTTGTGTGGGGTTTCTGCTGTCTTCCACACGTCAACAGAGACCAATATTCATGTCGTTTCCCTTAAAAGGCTTTATTGCTGTTTTTGAATTAAATATACAAAGAAATCCCATTTACCATCTTCATTTTCTCCAAATGCGCAAAATTGATTTATTGCCCAAATCAGTTTACAGCAAAGTCCAAAAGATGCACCTCCAACAAGACGGCCTTGTATGATTCCATTTCACTTGTACAGTGTTGTTTTTGTTGCTTGTCACCTGCCAATGATTTTTTCGATAAGCAAGTATTAGAATTGGAATCTCAAAGAATTTTGTTTGTATAATCCTACAGTTAACATTATTCTTTTTATCAAGCTTTGAATTGTTATTAATTTATAATTACTATTTTTGAGAAAATAAACTCTCGAGATCATGTATTAGTCTATCAATCACATATTTTATGTAGGTTATTTTTAGTGAATCAATAATTTGGAACCAATCAACAGATTAATCTAACCAGATTGTGATAGGCTATGCATTTTCATTTCAGTGCTAACTAGGGATGGCAATAGGTCGCCCAAGGCAGCAGACTTGGGCCCCAGTCCGACTTGGCCAACCTAATTTTTGTTCAATTTAAAATACCAAAATGATGTCACTGTTAACAAAATGATGTCGTTTTATATATAAAGGTCGAAACCTTGACTACGCTCTGGCTCGAGTTTGATCAACCAAAACTTGATCCGTTGACTTCAAGCCGTGTTAAGGTCAGGTTAGGCTTGGGCCAGTTGCCATCCTTCGTGCCAACCAATCAAACCAAGGTTCAGGGACTTGTTTTGAAACAATCAATCTTGATTAAGGGATTGAACCTGGTCTCAAAGATTGGAAAGCTAAGAGGCAATTTTGAATTATTTAATAAGTAGAGCCTCAGCTCCTCGACATGAAAAGTACCAAATATAATGCTCAAGATAAAGGTGGTTATTTACAAAAATTAAGTCATAGAGATATTTTCTTTTATGAAGTCATCTTGTCTATTAAAATTATGGCATAAAATAATCAGATAAAATGTTAAAATAAGTCTTTAATACTTTTAATTTTGACAAATATATTCTTAATTCTAATATTATTAAACACTTACAAATTAATTTTTAATATATTAAAATGTAGTAATACACATTTTAATATTTTAAATTATATTTTAATAATATGTTTTGATAACTTTTTTACTATATAAACAACGATTAATTTCATTAATTATGTTCCGTAATGTAATGTGTTCATAATTGAATTTTTACAGAAACCCTTTAACCCAAAATGCAACTCTTGACCTCCTTGAATAACCATTTTATGGGCTTATTAAAGATTCATTTGGGCCTTTGTAGTCTCGATCAAAAGTAGAAGATAAACATTAAATGTGATCAGTAAAAATAGATAAAAAAATACATAGAAGAAAAATTGTTCAAAGGACAGACTGTCTCATAGAAAATGAGGTTTCATCACGTCACTTACTATCCACAAATCATGGATAAGTTGACTTTTGTCTCTCTATGGACCTGCGTGTAGTGTAACTTTTGGTATAACATCTTCTCTTCTCACGCATTCCTTCTTTTTTTTAAAATGTAAATGCATGTTTATGGATAGTCCACTTAAATCTCACATTTAGAATACAAATTTGAAACAATGTAGTGCTGTAGTCATAGTTGACTGATTTTTGCAACTGTAATGATAGAGACGAACTGTGCTTCTATCTCGCTCGATGGCGGAGATGGCTGAAGAGGAGCTATGTCTTTTGCCTTAAAATCCAAGTTTTAACCTGCTCCTTCATACATTATGAATGCAATTATTGTATTTACCCTGTGATTTGAGGATAAGGTAGAAAAGTAACATTCTGATTACAGATACTGTACTCAGCAGAGTTGACTTCCAATTTTTTACATTTTAAATTAAACCCACTATTCTACACTTGCCTCTTTATGAGGATTCTTTGTATTAGAAAGTCTTGGATTATAGATTTTGTTTGAGGTCTGAAGCTAAACAGGGGAAATACTGATCAGTTTAGATTTCTAAAAGTATGCCTTAATAATTGACGCCTATACAGAGAAAAAGGGCTTATGTCTTAGCTAGTATATTTGAAATCTAAATTATAGTCATTCTTTGTTTATCTATGATCTCTTATGGAAATCTGTTCTATAAACCACTTTACTAGTATATAGGCTAGAAATCTATGACATAGCTCTTTTGAGACTTATCAGTGAAATATTTCAGGAACCTAGGAGTCATAGTGAGAAGAGTCTTTTTTGATTCATGTGGTCTAACAATGCCAAATACCTTGGGTTTCTACTATCCTCGTATGCCCTCTAACTAGGGGTAGTCTGGTGGTATCAGAGCCATGAGTGTTATTGACTTTGCCTATATTATTCTTGTTAAAAGTGAGTAAGGGGGTCTTTCTATATGCTATAAGTGACTCTTTACTTAGTGACCTTGTTCATCTCTCTTCAACTCTTTCAATAGCAAATCTTCCTTCTAATATCAAACGTACTCTTTCCAATAAAATAGAAAATACAGTAGAAATTACTCATCTCCCACAAGAAAATCATATCCATGATACCTCCTTACCCCTATTAAGTCCTTACAATATATATTCTTGCAACCGTTCTTGGATTAGAAGTATTCTGATCATTCTTACTACAAATTGTCCAAAAGTAAAACAAATCATCCAAAGTTCTTGTTTATAACAGTGTGATAAAGGCAACAATAACATAACAATATGTTAAACTGGAGATTCCAAAAGAATCTCCATGTTGGAGTTACCTTCTATGGATGAAAAGGGATTCTAGCTACTACTAGGATCTCTCATCTTGACACTACTAAACTACTTACCAAAATGCATTGATTGATATTTTGTTGACAACTCTTAACAATAAAAGTGTCATTCTCACTATAGCCCCCGATTTTAATATCAGATTGGATGATCCCACTTTATTTAAAAGGCTCTAGTCCAATTCTAGATCATTGAAGCAGAATAAGAACTTACAGCAATCAAGGCTACTTTGCACCACTAAATGATCTACAGACTACAGAACCATATTGTAAATCTTAATTTTCCAAATTCCACTATTGATGCTCTGTATATGGTAGAAGAAAGAGCTTATGATCAGACTACTATCATTCAAATCCCGAAACAATTGCCACCAATGGAAATTGAAAAACTGACAACAGCAAAATGGATTACTAACTATTAGAAGGTGTTCCATGCTCATCATAGACATTCTTTTAACACAATTACTCCTACTAATCCTAAGACACTAAGAGATGGATCTATTAAATCCATCTACATTAGGCCTAATGAAGACTAACCTAGATCCTTAAGTACGTTTGGACCTATTTTAATGCTTCAACCATTGTAATTGTAGAAAGAAGGCAAAGATGGACCTCCAATCCATTATGTCAAACCTAATGGACAACCTGTGTACATCAGTCACCATCATGGACATTTCATATAGGACGTGGATCAATCCATATGTGAGCTAATAGTGGTAGGTTGATTAATGTTTTAGTGGGTAGTTTAGTATGTGTTTAGTTGTTAAATTGAATGAATAATGCACGTTTAGGTTAGGATTGTGTGTTATTTAGTTAAATGCTTGTATTTTGAGTGTTATATCAGTTAGAACATGATTTTTTTGCTTCAATTTTGTGTATTTGAGGTGCCTTGATGTATTTATTAGTGTTTGAGAACAAATATGAAAGAACGGAGGAGAATCGAAGGAAGTCTGGAGCCAGATCTAGATCCAGGCCATAGGGCACGATCGTGACAAAACTAGTTGGGGGGAGCCACGTTCGTGGCCTAGTCTGCCACGATTGTGACAGAGAGCTAAATGAAGTGCCACGATCGTGGCCTGTGTAGCAGACAACGGGAACAGCCTCCCAAATGCTACTTCTTGAGAGACATTTGAGACTTTTTAGACTTGGGAAAACCCTAAGGTTTACCTAAAATAGAAAAGACTATATAAAGAAAAAGAAAGAACCTTATAGGGAGCTCCAATTTCTTCTACTTTGGGAAAACTCCAAGAACAAAGAAGAAGAAGAGAGAGAAGAGGAAGAAGAGGAGAGAGAAGTAGGCTTTTGCTGCTGCTGCTTTCCCGAGCCATCCCGATCCCATCCAAGTGACATTTTCTTTTCATCTTTGTAATTTTTCTTCTTTGAATATGTACAATGGATATGATGATGTTGATGGATTTGGGATTTATGATGATGTTCTAACTTTTCTTTAGGGATTTAAACTTGATTCAATATTAATCTAGTTGTTTTTTTGTTAATTCATTTGGGTGTTGTGATTATTTGTTGTAACTTCATGCTTCGGTAATAAATTGAAAGAGTGAACCGAATGTAAAATGATTGAGTTGGTTAATGAAAGTTAAATGACCCAATAGACCATACAAATAATCAACTATGTAATTATACGGAGAGAGATCTCGTGTGAGACTCGGTTGTTTATTAGAAGACTTAAGAACTGATTAGGTTGTGAGCTGATTGTTAATCGAGAGATGACATTTTCGGTAACTCGACTTAATTAGGGTTTATTAATTAGGGCTTAGTGATTATAACTAGAGAGAGAGTAATCCACCATTCGATAGTCTAGAACTAACACCATATCAACGCAAAAGTGATTAGGTTAGCATTGATCATAGGATAAATTCCTTTCTCATAATTTGGTAATTTTTCTTGTGTGATTTTCCATTGTGAATTTGGTAGTGCTTAATATTCGATTTGTTTTGTGTTAATTTTACAAATTAACTTTCTGTCAATCATCTCCACGTGTTTACTTGTCTGTTCAATTGTTATTTTTATTTTAATAATTCTTTAGGCCTTAGATAACTTAGAATTAGATTAGTTCGACAACTCCTCGAGAGATCGACACCTCACATACTACACTCCCAACCTGTACACTTGCAATATATTATGGGTTTTAAATAGATTAAAACTTGCCTTAACATGGGCCAGATTGCAAAATATGTCCAACACTTGACTATGATGACACAAACGGTGAAGATGAAGTTTATATTCAAAAAAGGAAGACAAAATCTCGAAGAAGGCAATAACCTATAGAAATCCATCATTATCAAACTTCCCAAGACCTTCATTTTAGGCATGATGACCATGATCCAAATTTAAGACCTTAGGTTGGGCTTAAAAACCCACAACCCATACTTAAGACTCTTCAAAAGCTACTCAAAGCTGTTGGAAATGAACATTTTTTCCTTAAAGAATCAATTCTCAACAAACCTTCGTTTGTTATTTCTTCCGTTCTTGTTACTACTCCAACACCAATTCCTTAGATAAGGATGAGACCATATGAGGATGAATTTCTTCCTTTAGGGAGATGCACAAATGATGCACAAAGGATTATCTTCAACCCTTATATTCGTTCTATAAGAATCACCTCTCGTGGTGCCCTTATCTCCAATCCTTTAGATGAAGTACTCAACTAACACACTGATAATGTTGTGGCCCAAAACCAAGTTCTTTGCCACATTTATACTAGGTTTGAAGGGCTTCATCAATAGACTCAAGCTGCTAAAAAATGGGTAGAAACATTCTCTTCTTATCTCCAAAAACTATACACATCTTTGAAAGATCAGATGATGTAACTTGATGTTGATCTCAGGAGAAATATTGAAACACAATATTTTAGACTTGATTTCATAAACAAAGAGTAAGAACTTCGAAGAGTGAAAGAAGTACTTCAAAGAATGGAAACTGACTTGTAAACAAAATAGTCTAAGACCATTTGTGGAGCTTATCCTACAACTTTTTTAGTTATACAAGTCATCTATTCATCCACAACCTATTCTGAACCCGCTAACTATGAGAAAGTGTTTAAAATGAATTATTCTTTGATTAGGCAACATATTCATCCTAACACCAATCCCAAACCTACCAAAACTACAAAGTCTAAAATTGACAATTTATGATCCATCACCTTTATATACCAAGCTTGTTGATCTATGGACAAAACCTTTGCAGATTAAAACTCCATCTTCTTCACCATAAAAAATCCTTCATTCTCCATCGATTGGAAAAGATAAAGCTCCTCAATAAGATTTTATTGCAACTCCTGTAGGAAAATCCCGGGACGTACATCACATGTACAAGGTGCGGAAAACAAAAATTTTTGTTGCCGGGACCTTCCCGAAGCCAGGATCCATGTGTCTGTATGCAAACTC
>JANZLH020000097.1:768011-779155 GCA_026770325.2 Erythroxylum fimbriatum
CAACAACTCTCCCCTCCTAAAAGAATTTCGTCCTCGAAATTCTTACCTGAGTCCATGAAGAGGTATGGATACTTCTCATTCATGGCTTCCAAAGGCTCCCATGTTGCCTCCTCCGTCGAACGGTTCCCCCACAAGACTTTAACCAAATTTACAATCTTAAGAGAGAAACCTGTTTCGTTAGTCACGTGCACGTTGACTTATAGCCTTTTTCCAGTTGCCCGCTTGAGGCCACGAGATCCTGAGAAATCAGACTCATTTTGTTCATGGTGTAAACCGTTTTGTTTCACGGAAACTCTGGAGTTATGAGTAAGAAGTTATGAATGTTTGAAGTTAGGAGGTCGAATTGGGAATTTTGTGGCCAACTGGCCCTCGCGCGCTCGCGTTTGACCTCCGATTAACCCGATTTTTGAAGCGTTGGATTACTAAGACATTTATCTACCTCCCCATAAAAATTTATAGCTTTCGGTATTAATTGGAAAAATATGGGTCAAATCAAAGTGAGAGGACCGGATAAAAGAGTATAAGTTGGATATTTTCTGAACATGTTTCAATATTTTGGCGATATCTTGATCTACAGAGCTCCGATTGCGTTGATTTTTTGTTTCAAATTAAACTAGAGACACGGAGCTATAACTCATCTGAAGGAATCAATTTTCAATTTGGGCCCTAAGATTTTCAATTTCTGGAGCGAATTCAGGTGTAATATTCAGTCTTGGTTTAATTTTAGCCCGAAAGTGTTTTCGCCAATACTTCTTCATTTCTAAACCAAATTGAGAGTTTTTGGTGGCGTTAGAATCATAAGACAAAGGGGGAACAAATATTCTGAAGAAGCCGGTCTCAAATTCCAAATGGAAGTTCCCCAATTATGTTCAGTAAGTTATAAGTAATGAGTCCTCCACGTTTTTATGATTCCGAATGTTGGACTTCAGAAACGGGGTCCAACAAAATATGCCAAAAATTGCCATTTTTCGATTGGGCGATGGAGACCATTAGGTGCGGTACGTCTGGTGTGTGACGTAGGGTCGACATATGGGTAGATAGGAATGAGCCACACATTGGCACATGAGACACACGCGCCTGTCGATAAGCGTGTGTGGTCGTGTGCCACGCACGTGTAATACAAGTTGAAGGCGCGTTGCAGTGTGGTACACACGCCACGACTCCCCCACACGCAGCTAACGTTAGCACTAGCTGACACACTGCTGAAGTCATGCTATAGTATTTTTTTTAAAAACACACACATACAAAAAATTCAGAGTTCCCGTAAAGGTGCTCCAGGGTGTTTTGGGTTAGTTTTCAGGTTCGAGAAATTCATAAAGTGATTTTTTCATTTTTCTAAATTTATTACATTATTAATAAATTAAAGTTTAACTCCAAAAAAGGAATTAAGGCGTTCTGAATCCAATTTTGAATTAATTTTCATGCTTCAGACATCACATAAGGGAGATACTTCAAGTTTTCGTATCTCGGGTCTTATGCTTAATGTTCGGGATTGCACGATAGTCACTTGAAAAAGGAATTAAGACATTCTGAAGCTATTTTTGAGTGAATTTTCATGCAACAAACTTGCCATAAGGGAGATACATGAGGTTCTCGTGTCTCAGGTGGTTGGTTCAGTGTTCGGTAACACACGATAGTCACTCTACTGAGATTTTTCCTTTATGAAAGTCTCAAATGAAGTTTTCAGAGAATGTCTTCAGCACGAGTGTGTGATAATGAGACTATGCATTTGGGTTTTTTAATTTATTGATGTTACTTTGTCACATACTATATGCCCATAAAGAATGTGAGAATGACATAAGATGTATCCCTTGTGTTTGGGGTGCTAATAAGGATGTAGTCACCAAAGTGGTCTTTCAAGTCAGTATTTTGAATTGTTTTGCTTGCATGTTGGGGGTTGTCTATGGTTTTATGTTTGGTTATTCTATCCAAAGGTGTTAGCCTTACATAACATTTTGAGATTTGCATAAAGGCATATGATGGAGGAAATCGGTTACTCAAGTGATCTATTTGCCTAAAGGTGGTAGTGTTATAAGAGTGGATGGTTTGTACTCCGATCGCTTTTATGTGGAGGTCTAATTGCATATATTATGTATTCAGCCCAAAGGTGTTTCATAATTTGTGTGATCGAATTCTTAGAAAAGATACTGTTTAATAACTTTGAGTATCATTGTTATCTTACATTTGTGTTGATCTAAACATTATTATTTTGTGGTCACCTTTTTGATTAACAATATCAGTGTTATCGTTAAAACTAGAACCAGTTTCAATACGAAGAAGTGGACAGAGGATCTAACGAATGCTATGGAGATAGTTAAGGTTGATATGGCCATATGACAGGATAGGCCATTTGCACCTACATCCATGAGCTCAAGAACTCATAAAGCAGCCTATGAAGCTTAGGATTGGTCTAACAGGTTATGTCTTATGACCATTAAGAGATCCATACTCTCCCATCTGCTTAGTGGATTTTCGGTAATGTCTCCCAGAGGTACACAGTCTCACCTAACATTGAGACAAGTGCCTTGATGAAAGAATTATTCACTATGAGGTATATGGTAGAAGGAGGAGTAATGGAGTACATATCAAGAATGATCCATTTTTATAGTAGACTGAAGATGTTCAACATTCCTCTTCCTGATGTCTTCATAGTTCACCAGACTTTGAATACACTCCCTCCAGAGTTTAGTAATCTGGTGATGACATATTATTCGCAGGATGAGGAATGGGACTTCAATGCTTTAATTGCCCATTGCGTTGCTGAGGAGGAGAAACTTAAGATGGTTACTCCTACAGCCCTCGAAGCAACTAAAGGGAATATAAAGATGACGCCCGCTAAGATCAAAGGTAGAAAGACTAAATCTTCTCTACATACTAATACTGGTTAATCCAGTGTTGGTAAAGGTCCCCATGATAGAAAGAAGCCAACAATGTGAGGCCTAAAAAGAAAGACTGTGACCATCAAATAACTCCTTAGCTTATCAATTTATGATCATGCCTTATTCATTTGCAAGACTATCAAATCATTATAGGAGACCAATTACAAGGCATTCAGGATCTTAAGACCTTTCTTAAGCATCAATTTAAGAAGAGAGATTTAAGTTTCTGAGTTATTTCCTGGGCCTCAAAGTCAATTATGACTTCTCTAGGGATTATTTATCTCAAGTCAAGTATATGCTCGTAAAATTATTTGTCGTGTAGGATTCATTAATAATAAAACTTCTAGCACTCCAATTGAGATAAATTCTCATTTTAGAGCTATTGATGGTATTACTTTAGCTAATCCTACTTTTTTTATCTTCAACTAATGGGAAGTCTTGTCAACCTTATTGTCACTCATCCTGATATAGCTAAGTAGTTTATAAAACTTACTTTGTAAGCATCCTTTTAATTCCTTTTTATATCAAGAGTACTTTATTACACGATCTCCATTTCTCAAATGATTGTACTCTTGAATTAAAATTTTATTCTTACATTGACTGAGCTAGAGATCCCACAGACAAACACTCCACCACAGGTTACTATTTTTTCCTTAGAACCTCCCTAATTTTCTGGCGTAGCAAAAAGAAAACTGTAGTTTCTTGATCATGCATTGAAGTAACATATCGAGCTCTCGCGAATACTACTTCTAGACTCTTCTTAGTAAGATGGCTTCTCCAAGATATGGGTGCCTTTTACTCTTTAACTACTCTTCTCCATTATAATAATCAGAGTGCTATCTAAATAAGCTCACAATTATGTGTTCTATGAGCGCATTAAGTATATTGAGAATGATTGTCACTTTATGCACCGTTATGTCCTTCAAGGCATAGTAAATCTCATTTTTGTCATCTCTCAAGATCGGATTGTAGATATAGTTACCAAAGCTTGTACATCTCAACGATTTCATAATCTAGTTTCCAAACTCTAAATGGAAAATTTTCTACCGACTAAGTTTGAGGGGGGATATTAATATATATTGATTGGTTATTTCTATACCAATATTGATTTATTCGTAAGTGCATGACATAGCTGTAACTAACACAGGCAAGTACGAGTTGATCCCATGAAGACAGTAAGTATTAGTAATTACCCTTCTTTTATTATCTAGCCTACGAATTGGATGTTGGTTTTTTAATAAAAAATAAAACTTAAACTAATAAACTAAAATTGGAAACAATAATGAACACAGCTGACAAAGGAAATTACTTAGAAAAATCAATATAAAAGATTAGTGTCTAAGTGATGAATCTCCCTAAAAATCATTAAATAATTAACATTTTATCATACAATTATTTTATTGATTATTGGACTGTGAAAATTCATTCTTACGTTAACAACTCTCTTAAGACTACTAACAACTAATCCATCAGTTGACTAATAAAAATATTTCTAGTTTAGGATTGCATGATTGATTTATGAATTTTGCCATTAAGTTTGACCCTAATCTGTAGGATTTATGCCAACCTATCTTTAAGTTTGCAATCAACTTCTTTCTATTATGGTAAATCTATTCATACAAAAGGACTTCTCAATCTCAATCATATGAAATCAAATCATGCATTAATATTCCATATATCTTAGGACAAGAATAAACACACATAAATTGAATCATAATAAATCAATCAAAATAATTGCATTGAATAAAAGATTAAGAAATATTGTTATCCTATATTAGGATTAATCACACCTGAACACTAAAAATATTTAGTTACTTATAACAGAAAACAAAATCAAATATAGACATATAGAAAAACTAACAGAAAATAAAGAGTTCATAATTTTAAATCTCTCTTTCTATTCTATTGAATCTTCTTGTAAGTTTAGATTGGATGTAGCCTTCTATCGGATTTTTTTATATGTTAACATCGTGTTTTCCTTGTCTTTGGAACAAAATCCTCGCCTCTCTGAATGTTTCATATCTTAAATTTACTGTAAAACTCGACTCTCCTCAAATTGCCTCTGCTAATATCCTTTTATAGTAAAATCTAAGGTTTCTAGGATATAAACGAGCAATTGAGAGACCGTATATAATCAAAAACATATGAATTCATAATTTTATATGGGCACAAAGACTTACATAGGCAACATACACGGTCATGTATGTCAAGATACCTGGACATGTAACTCCACATAACCAGAACTCAAAATCTTTAATCTTCACACGTTTACAAAGACTTGCATCGTCTCTATACATAAACGTGTAGGTTTTTAGTTGCTTTAAATCTTCGTCTTATGTTAGAGTTTTATTTGAATTCTTCTCCTTTTGTTCTGAGAAGGAAATTATAATCTATAAATGCATTTAGAGCAAATTAAGTATCAAATATTTATAGCATCTAAACCTATAGTCTAAAATCTTGGCATTCATTATATATTTGACCTAGAATTATTTCTTTTATTAACTAATATTATGCCAATAAATTGATAGTCCTGTACAACCATTTAAAGTGTAATATACAATACAAATTCATAATTTCTATCAACCTATTCCTATTCTCTTTCACATAATATTTTCCAACGAGTGGTATTAGACCACAATTAAGGCAAAAATGACTTCAGTTGTGAGATTTGAAATGGAGAGGTTCAATGGAACTAGGAATTTCATAATATGGTAGTAAAGAGTGAAGGATTTATTAGTATAGCATGACATATTGCATGAGCTACAAGAGAATGTCGAAGGACATAAGAGATAAGTGTGAGTAACTAGAACTATTTAGTTATGTCTGACATATAAGGTCATGTACTACGTCATGGATATGACATCTTCTCTAGAGATATGAAAGAAGCTAAAGAGTCAATAATGTCAAAGTCTCTCATAAATAAATTGTATATGAAGCAGAGAATATACAAGTTATAGATGTAAGGGGGAGAAAATTTGGAACAACATATCCAATGTGTTTAATTAAATAGTCAATGTGATATTAAAGCTTAACGTGACTATTACAAACAAGGATAAAACAATGATTTTTCTTTACTCTTTACCTCTTTCTTATGAACATCTAGTGACCTGACTCATATTAATGAGATAGTTGGCATAGAGAATATCACCGTTGTGATATTAGCTCACAATTAATAGAGACTCAATACTGGTAAAAAATTTTAAGTTGAAGGATTCTATATGAGGAAAAATCAGGATTGTGCTCATCTAAATTTTAGATCTAAACCTATAGATAAAACATTAGTCTAGTGCTACAAATGTGAGTAAACTAGGCCTATCATAAGGGATTGTTTTAAAAAGAAGGATCAGTGTACAATTGGCAAAAATATCCTGACCCAACCTAACCTAAAATTAACAGTCTAAAATTGGAGTGATTAGGCTTCAACATAGTAGGCCAACCTAAAAGCCCAATGGCCCAAACCCCTCCCCTAAAATGATGTTGTCTTACTTTAATTGCCTAAAATAACATCGTTTTAGTTTGAAGGTTTAAGAAACTAAAGACTAAAACAATGTTATATTAGTCATTTATATTAAAATGATATTTTGGGGTAACTGAGCCTAACTCGGTAGAGGGTATCAAATAGGTTGGTTCAATGGTAAGTCTGACCCAACCTATTGACATCCATAGTAGAGTGGCCAAAGAAAAAACTAATAATTCTTCAAAGTACACTAATGTAGTGAAAGAGGGAACTTAAATTATAGTAATGGAAACTTGCTCTACATTTTAACTAGTTAATTTTTGGAGTCAGGGCTTATAGATTATAGACATATGATGCTCATATAATATGACACCACATAAGATTTGATTTGTGTCATACACGTCAGAAAATTTTGGTATCTAATTAGAGGTGATAAGGCTTATGAAACAGTCAAAATAAGATAGGTTAGAATCAAGATATTTGATGGAGTTGTTAGGATGTTGAATGATGTTCAATATGTACTATATTTAAAGAAGACTCTGATCCTTTTGGGTACCTTAATGCAAATGGTTTTAGATATAAAACTAATGAAGACAATATTGAGGCAGTAAAGGGTTTATGAATGTGATGCAAAGGTCAATATTTGTTAGAAACATCTACAAATTAATAGAGAGCACATTTATAGGTAGAGAAGTGGTAGTAATAGAGACAAAAGAAGATATTAATGCGTTAAATAATATGTAGATAGGCATTTAAATGAGTAAGAGATGGCATAAGTTTATAAGAAGGGCTTGTTGAAGGGTATCAAACACTAAAGTTAAACTTTTAGAAGTTTTATGTGCTTAGTAAAAAGTCTAGGATAATCTTTAAATATGCAGTTTTTAGAGAGTGACATATGTTGATGCAAACATATGAAGAGGACATGTCAGGCTCACTAAATAATAGTAGTTATCCAAAAATGACACAAATTAAATTAGAATAGTGTAGAACAAATGCTGAAAGGGTTGGAAATATTGATTCAGGAGATAGAATACTTTCAGAAAGAGAGCATCATCATAATATAGCCATGAATAGAGTAAGATGGACCATCAGGCTACCAAGTAGATATAATTGAGAAGAATCGATCACGTATATTCTTACTATTAATGATAGGGATCCATCTACCATCTAGAGGACTATAGTTGGTTAAGAGAAAGATAAATGGATGAGAACAATAAAGGATTTGAGATTTTATAATGTTAAGAAATTGAGTGCACCTAAGAAGGTCTTGTTGAAAAAGATTCATATTTTATAGGATGAAATTGAAATGTAGACAAAGTTGATTATCATAGAAAAGTTTAACCATTTTTTGGACTTAATTAATGTATCGAGGGGTTAGACATGGATACAACCCAACCTATATAGAGTATATTCACCCAGGTGAAGATTGTTATGTATGTCTCATACATATGATGTATGTGCAATCTTTGAGAGTTTCTTAGAGTTATTAGTTGAACACGATATGCGCCAAGACATAGATTGATATATACAACAACAATAACAACAACCTCAGTGTACAAGGTTCTCTACTTTGTAAGGGTCGAGAAAGAGACATCAATTGTATGCAGTCTTCTCTTTGCATTTACAAAGAAGCTATTTTCGTGACTCGAACCTGTGACCTTTTGATCACAAAGGAATAACCTTACCAGTTGCTCCAAGGCTCTCCCTCACATAAATTGATATATATGACTCATATATAAGGGTATAATCTTATAGTGTTTTTGGAAGAATGTGAGTATTTAATAAAATTCTTAGGTGAACAAGGCGTGGTACATAATTGTATTTTTAGAAGAATGTGAGTATTTCTTAGAAATATTTGAGTGAACACGGTTGTAAATCAGGGTATGTTCTTCTTTGGAATACATATGTGAAAACAAGGGTTGGAACATATAAGTGTTTGTCTGGTGGAGGATTTTTTTAGGAAGGACACAATCTAGGACACATACATGTCATAGCCCATCTTTATATGCATCGAGAAGTTAGAAAGTTACATTATTAGCTAAGAGTTTGTAAAAGCCTGTGTCTATGTGTGGAAAAAAATTATGAGATACACGACCTATCACACAACCATATCTCAAACTATTTTTCACAATGGATAGTTTCAACTAAAAATGCACTTTTTTAGGACCAATTAGAGTCATCATTTTGTTTTTAGGTTTAAGAAAGTCAAGACTACAACAATGACGTGTTAGTCATTTATACCAAAATGATATTTTGGGGAAACTTAAGCAAATAGGATTGGCTTAATGGTAAGCCTAGGCCAACCTATTGCCATCCATAATATAGTGGAAAAAGAAAATTTGATAATTCTTCAAAGTATGCTAACGTAGTGTAGAGAGGGGACTTAAATTACAACGGTAGAAACATGCTTTACATTTTAACTAGTTAACTTTCAGAGTCAAGACTTATAGATGATAAATACAAGATACTCACATCATATGACACCAAATAAGATTTGGTTTGTGTCATACATGTCAGTAAATTTTGATATTATCTAATTAGCAGTGACAAATCATATGAAACAGCCAAAATAAGACAAGTTAGAATCAAGATGTTTAATGGAGTTGTTAGGATGTTGAATAATGTTCGACATGTACCGCATTTAAAAGAGAACTTAATCTCTTTAGGCATCTTACATGTAGATGGTTTTGGATATAAAACTAATGAAGACAATATTAAGATAGTAAAGGGTTTGATGAGTGTGATGAAAAGTTCAGTATTGGCTTAAAATATCTACAAATTGATAAGGGGCACAATTGTAGGTGAAGAAGTTGTATTAGTAGAGTCTAAGGAAGATAGTACTATGTTATGACATATGTAGATGAGTCATCTCAATAAGCAAGAGATGACATAAATTTATAAGAGGAGCTCACTGAAGGGTGTCAAATAATTAAATTAAAGTTCTATAAATATCATGTACTTAGTAAAAAGTCTATGATAATCCTTAAAATTGCAATTTTTGGAGAGTGACATATGTTAATGCAAACATATGGAGAGGATATGCTAGGATCAATAGACAGTAGTAGTCATCCAAAAGTGACACAAGTTAAACTAGAATAGCCTGGAATGAATGCTAAAAGGGTTAGAAATATTGGTTCAAAAGATTGGACAATTTAAAAAAGAAAGCACCTTCACAATATAGCTATATATAAAGTAAGATGGACCGTTAGGCTACCAAGTAGATATAATTGAGAAAAGTTAGACACATGTATTCTTACTACTAATAATAGGGATCCAACTACTTTTCAGGGGACTATGGTTAGTCAGGAGAAAAATAGATGGATGGGTATATAATGAAGGATGTGAAGTTTCATACAGTTAAGGAATTGATTGCATCTAAAAAGTTCTTATTAAAAAAGATTCATACTTCATAGAATGCGATTGACATGTAAACAAAGTCGATTATGATAGAAAATTTCAAGCATTGTTTGGACTTAATTAATGTCTTAAGGTATTAGACATGACACAACCCAACTATATAGAGTATATTCAACAAGGTGAAGATTGTTATGTATGGCTCAGATGTATAGATATGCAATCTTTGAGGCATTTTTTATACTTGTTGGCAGAACACGATATATTTGTCAAGACATAGATTGCTATATAAGACTCATATATATAGGTTTAATCTCATGGTGTTTTTGGATGAAAGTGAGTATTTCTTGAAATTCTTAAGCGAACAAGGCTTGGTACACAATTGTAATTTTAGAAAAACATGAGTATTTCATGAAAGTCTTTGATTAAAAATGGATATATATCAGGGCATGTTCTTTTATGGAATACAGATGTGAAAACAAAGGTTGGAATACATGAGTATTTATTTAGTAAAGGATTTGTTTTAGAAAGGACACAATGTAGGACACATACATGTCATAGCCCATGTCTTTGTACATGGAGAAGTTAGAAAGTTACACAACTGAGATACGAGCTGGTAAGAGCTCGTGTTTATACGTGGATAAAAACAGTAAGATAACTTATTTTAGTCATATTTAAATTAGGCTAGTTTTAATAAGAGGCAAATTACATAAAAGTGTATTGACTAGAGTTTATATATAATTATATTGTGTAAATCTAATTTTTATATTTGAAATTTATAAGCTTTATGATACGAATTTTAAATTCAATAGTAAAATCAATCACTTTTGTCTTTGAAGATATAAAAATACATAATTGAAAATTTTCTTATATTTTTATTTATTTCTATGTTATTCTTGTTGTGCCTTATTTCCGATAAGTTATTTTAATTTGATCGTACTGATCAGAGACGGAGCTACACTGAGAGCAAATTGGGGCAGTTGCCCCCAGTGTTTCTAAAATATTTCACATGAAAAAATTATTATTTTAAGTTTTGATCTTATAAAAAATTAAAATTTTTCTCCAACTAAAATTTTTTTCCCATTAAAAATAAAATTTTGCTCCCATTAAAATTTTACCCTTATTTAAAAAAAATTAAATCCGTAGATCAGTCTGCTCGGACTGATCAATCTGCTCTGTTTGTATTTTGTAGGATACGTTTATAAGAAAAGTGCAGCAGTGCTTCTGCAAATAAAAATAAGATGTTATTTACTCTTAGGGGGCGTTTGGTTTGAACACGGGGTTGGGTATGGATATGGGTATAATAGTAGAAGGGAATGAGAATGGGTATGAAAACTTAAAAAATGATGTTTGGTTTGTAACTTGGGTTTCTGTATTAATATCAATAATGTTGTTTGGCACATATACCACTTAAAATAGACTTTTATCATAACTGAGCAATTATCCAAAAATCC
>JANZLH020000097.1:779255-790783 GCA_026770325.2 Erythroxylum fimbriatum
CGATGAGTTTAATAATATAATTAAGAATAAAAATTGCTTATGTGAGGGAGGGGTATAAATAGTAACCACTATATTGGAATGAAAACTTGATACCTACCCCTTTGGAGGGTTTAGTGGATTCCCAAATTTAATGGAATGAATTCATTTCCTTAGAATTGAAAACCCAAAAGCAAACACTACTTTTTACAATTATTCTATTTTTTTATTCCCAAATCTTCAAACCAAACGTCCCCTTATTCTTAACGCGACGATTCCGCGTCTTACTGACAAGAAAGCATTACGAATGGGATACGTATCTTGTCATAACTGCCTGTAAGCATGTCCATGTACGTGTGATTTTGAGGGAATCGTAATGTGTATCAACTGACAGTGATGTTACTTCGATTCGGTACTTGGTCGGCATATTTGAAATGCATGTCATCTATGTACTAAATTTTCTTTTCACATTTGACGAGGAAGTAAAGTACTCCATTGATCTAATTTGGATAATCTAAACTTAGTAAAATCAATTAAATAATATTAAAAGATACCCAATCTATTTACACGCTATCCCTGTGTTGTCTGGAATCTCATCCAAACAGTCAATAACGGCCGAAAAAGGAGACCAAAACAAGAAGATAATTTATTGCAGTCCACTGAAAAAATCTCCTAGTCCAGTGATACAATGCCCAATCAAGACAATGGAATCTTTTCAGTGATGCTCTGTTTTTGCCAGAAAACTACACAAGTGGCGCTATACTTGGAAAAACCGGTCACCCGATTCACATGCGTGCCACGTGGCGGATCCATCGCCGTCTCTCTTCAATCCACAGCGTGGCTGGCATTCCCCTCCCCTCCCATTAATCAATCTTAAATTGCGTGTACCACCTTCTTAGTTGTGATTCAAAGATACAGAAATTTAATTAAACGACAAAAAAGGCAAATATATAATATTTTTTCCGTAACTGTTAGTAAATTTGTAATTTATTATTATTATTATTCAAAAACTAAAACCTGTTCTCTTTTCAAAAAGATTGGAAGATATAGTTTGATCCATATGTAACCTTGAAGCAAAAACCCAGAGGGTGAATGGCGTGGAAGCAATCAACGGGAAAGATTACTTAATCGTGCTTTGACGCTTCGTTTCACTTTCTCTTCCTCTGCATTCGGTTTCTGCTTCAATGCCTTGGTTTTGGTTTTCATAGGCTTGTGAATAGGTTCTGTTTATTTCTCTTTTTGTTTCTTTTAACTATAGACCCAAATGCGTTCTTTTTTTGCCAGGGTTATAATTATATTGTTGTTTTTCGTTTCTGGATGACTTTCGGATTTTATTTTCTCAAAACTTGTGGTTCTTTTTTCGATTTCGATATCTTAAACATTGAATTCTGTGATAAAGTTGATGGTTTTAGTTTCAATTGAAGAATTTAGTTAACATATGTCGCCATGGATATAATATTTCATTTATAATTAAATGTTTATATATCATGAACTGCTTGGTGGCTCCTAGAATTTCAAAACATTGAAATTTGGGTTTCCAGTGACAGTTATACTGAAAATTGCTTCCATCAAGGATGTGGAGTTGCTTGCTCAATGAATTGTTTGCGGTTTGTGTTGTGTGTGGATAAAGATTGTTCCTTTCTTTTTCCCACAAAATCTGGTGATTTCCTGTTTTCTGAAGTTTAAAATGGAGAGGAGAGAAAAGGATGAGAAGGTTTTTATATATAATTGTCTGTTGTTATGTTAGAAACTGCCCAATCTGGGTTGTTTCGAATTTCTTTACTTGCCACTGGTTTTGGCGCAGTTGAAAGGAGTAAAAGTTGGTAAGCAATATGTTTCTGTTTTATTACTTAGAATTTCTTGTTTGAAACCATTTCATGCAACATTTATTTTCATAAAAGGCTTATGTGTTCCTTTCTGCGTTGATCTTCAATTGTAATCTTGAAATTTCTGTTGTTTACAGATACAAGTGTAGACACAGATGGAAGTTGGTGCTCTTTTAACTTCAGCTGGTATAAACATAGCTTTGTGTGCGGTGCTCTTTTCCTTGTATTCCATACTGAGAAAGCAACCAAGCAATAAGATTGTGTACTTTGGTCGGAGGCTTGCTTCTGTATGCTTGAGATCGGATGATCATTTCTTTCTGGAAAGATTTGTGCCTTCACCAAGTTGGTTGTTGAGAGCCTGGGAAGCAAGTGAAGATGAGATATTGGCTATTGGTGGCTTGGATGCTGTGGTTTTTCAAAGACTTCTCATTTTCAGGTGGGTAAAACCTGCCTGCATGAATTGATAATTCCATCTCTGGTATGTCCTTCTTGGTGGAGGACTAAGCTTTGCTTTTGATGGTTGTATTCCTGTTGATTGCATATTACTGCTCAAAGGTACACTACTGGCTGATTTTGTTGAAGATTAGTGTTTTGACTTGAATGCCAGCTCAAGAAGTGTGTCAGAATTTTAAAATTTTTTGGGTGGCAATATTGACTCTTTAACGAGTTTGATTTCAGTTGAGACAAGCCTTTATAGGTTGGTAGAATGTCAATACCGATTTGTTTTATGGTTAGGAAGCTCATAATTGTTTTTTGATTATATTGTTAGGCCTGCAGTAAAGCTGAGTTCATGATTGAACAAAGGCCAACTGATGTTTCTAATGCTTTAAGTTTCTTTCTGTCAATTCATTTTAGTGATTAATACTTGCGCAATAATGGATTCGTGTATCTATTATTCTATGTGAGTAATAACAGCTACTGCTTCTTTTCCCTCTGCAGTATACGAGCTTTCTCCATAGTTGCCATCGTTTGCATTTTTGTGGTGCTTCCAGTAAATTATTATGGCAAAGATATGCAGCACAAGAATATACCTTCAGAATCACTGGAAGTATTTTCAATTGAGAATGTAAAATCAAATTCTAGATGGTAAGTTTTTCTTTTAAATAATTCTTTTGTATTCATGAAGCTGTTATAAAAATTAATCCATCTTGTTATTGGGTACTGTCCTACAGTTGGATCTGTTCAAACCTCTTTATGGATTATGAAGTGCTTTTATGCATCATTGCTCAAGTCTCCAATTGTGTTGCCTGGGTGGTGTTAGGAATATTTTAGCCCTTCTTCTTTTCCTTATGTTTTTTTTCTTCATATCTTGTTCTTTTCCAAAAGAAGTATCTTTATGAAATCTAGCAAAATGAACCACTAACAGAATCAGAAAGAAAATTGTTGAATTTGATGCTATAGAAAGTTTATGGGTTGCTGTTTCTGTAATTATTATCTGAAGGGACTTACATTGTCCTTATTAAATGATGCAACTTATGCTTTACATCACAGAATCTGGTGATTGACATCGTCTTCTCTCTATTTATTTTGGTTGCTTTAATCTCCTCAGGCTTTGGACCCATTGCTTTGCATTGTACATCATGTCAATTGCGGCTTGTGGTCTGCTTTACTTTGTAAGGATGCAAACTATACTCTCTTTCTTCTGCACTTGTTCCCAGCAGGTATAAAAGCATGGTAATTTAGCTTTATGACTCTTAAATGCAGGAGTATAAACGCATTGCTAAGATGAGGCTAGCACATGTAACCCAATCTCCCGCAAATCCAAGTCATTTTACAGTTCTTGTTCGTTCAATTCCATGGTCTCCAGGGCAATCATACAGTGATGCAGTGAAAAGATTCTTTACTGATTATTATGGATCAGATTATTTGTCACACCAGATGGTATATGAATGCAGTATTCTCCATAAATTAATGGTGCGCATCTTTCTCCAGTGATTTCCATGTTGGCATCATTTACTGCAAATTCAATATTTCTGTATGTAAGATGTCTTATTTGATTCGTACTTTTTCCAATATATTTCCCAATAATATAGCTGCTAAATAATGGATTCTTTTGTGTTCACTATTCTCTAAATGGGTTTGTAGACAAGTTATGATGTACAAAAACATATCAAGATAAAAGTTATATGTCACACTTTAATTGATAATGCAATGTGTAATACAACTACCCAACAATTTTTGACTTATTGGTGGTATTTTGAAGATCTTAACTGTAGTAGTGAACACAGTGAGTGCTTACTGCTGTAAATTGATGTTTTCCAGGCCTTTCGTTTCCGTGCCCCCCTAATTTAAACTTAAATGAACAACATCATGCTTTTTATCATATCCCATGAAGTTTTCTGTTTTAACATTTTTTGAGGCTTGATTTCCTTGCAGAGGGATGCAGAAAAGGTTTGTCATTTGATTAAGGCTGGTCCTATGGATGGGTCGGATCCAAGGCCATGTTGTTTCTGTGCCTCAAGTACAACTTCTTTTAAAATTCTTTCTAGTGAACCTGGAAGTGTTAGCGATGGCATCAGCTTTACTGATTTGAATCTGGCTTCGCCAGAAAATGTAAAACTCTTGAAACAAACAAGTTTATTCATTATGTTTATTGCTTTTTAATTCTCATAATACTTCTCCCTCTCATGTTTCATGTGCAGTCTGATTCTCAGTTTGTGTCTTTTATGCAAAACCTCTTAAGTTTTAACAAATGCAGTTAATAGTTTTTAAGTAGTTTCTATGGATATTCTATTTTACTGTGTACCTGAATTGTTCTTCGTTATGGTACAGGAGTGTCCTTCAGCTTTTGTGTTCTTCAAAACTCGTTATGCTGCTGTGGTTGCCACACGGATGCTTCAGACAGCAAATCCTATGCTGTGGGTCACTCAAATGGCCCCAGAACCACAAGATATTTTATGGTCAAACCTCTCTATACCATATAGACAGATGTGGCTCCGTAAGATAGCAACAATTTTGGCATCTGCAGTGTTCATGTTTATATTTCTTGTTCCTGTCACATTTGTACAGGGCCTGACTCAACTAGACAAATTATCTCGCACCTTTCCCTTTTTGAAAGGAATATTGAAAAAGTAAGTGCTCTCTCATCATCAAATTAATAGATTCATTCTTTTGGTCTTAATGTCTGTGTTTTGATCCTTGTGACATTTTTGTGCATGCAGTTTCTGTGTAACTTAAAATTCGTAAAGGCAATGTTACTTCAAATGCATAGGTGGTTTGTGATATCATCCATAATTTGTCTTTTATTGCTCTTGGCGGATCTTGCGTATTGGTTTTGTTAGTGTCCAAAGGATGAGTTAAATGATCTTCACGTCTATATTCGGTTTTCTACTTTTGTTTTCAATTTTTAATTAATATGCTTGTTTTCTTTTCTATGTTTGTTTTTAATTTTCGATCAATATACTTGATTTCACTTTTGTTTTTAGTTTTTGTTTTGGAATTCTTTCAATTTGCATAACTTTTGAAAATCATCAGATATATTTTTAAACTCATTTATTAATAAATATTCTATAATAAGTAAGAGTTAATTGGAAGCTAAGATAAATTTAGTATTAGTATATACATTAGATGAAGTTAATTAATTAAATTTTACTTTTTCTAATTATAATTTGTATTAGAAATTAATTACTAATATATGTTAATAAATTTTAAAATTAGATAAATTAATTAATGAGAGAATTTAATTAATGAAAATATTAGAAATTATTAGTAACTATTATTTGAAATTTATTATTATCTTTTATTCATAATTAACTTTGTTATTAGTTAAATCTAATAGTAAATATTTTAAAATAGATTCACATTAAGCTTACTCAATTGATCTATAAATTTAGTTATTAATTACTAATAAAACTATAAATTATATATTAAAATATGAGAAAATTAAGTATCTTTTTTTAAAAAAAAAATCTTACATGATAGACAAAAATTGAATGGAGAACTAATTTATTATTATAAACTACTAAAAATAGTATTGACACTAATACAATATATAATATTTTATTGATAAATTGATAAAAATGAATTAACGTTACTTATTAAATATTATTTTACTTTTTGTTGTAACTAATGGTATTTAAATATGAGAAATCAGTCAAATAAAAGTATTTCAATAATTTTTATGTATTATATATAAAATGATGTACTTTAAATTTGACTATTGATAATTATATTAATTTATCTTTTAGTTATTAATTAATATGTTTATTATTCATAACAAAAGTATAACTAACATTAACAATTAAACAATTCTTTTTTCAAGAAAAAAACAGTTAAACAATTTTTTATTTTTTTCTCAAAGAAAAAAAATCAAAATCTTGAAACAGGAAAAAAAGTGAAATTAAATAACTCCCAAGTGTCCAACTTTATTATTGTGATGGATGCAATTTGTTAAAATATAATGGGTATGAAGAAATGAATAAATGTCTGGAGACAATATATGCAGGGGTATGTTATGTACGTGCTATTTCTTGTAAAAATGGAATGACAAATCACAACATATATTTGTTGGTCTTTTTTTGAGTTCAATAGTCGAGCTGATTCACAATGAAGTTATGGATCTGCACACAAAAATTTAAACTTTTAATTGTCATGTCAGGCTAACGTCCATATTTTGGGTTATAAAAATTTGGAATTGTAGTTTACATAGTTTCCAATAGAGCAGAATGGAATTATCTAGCCCAATTAGTATGGTTCAGAGATTAGGTGAATAGAGTTTAGAATTCAAAGATATCGTACTTTGCTGATGATCATATCTAATTATTCATTTCTAGTTCTTATAAGATTTTCAATTCTTTTTGTTTAACATTCCTTATTGATGTTTGTTAGTAAGTACTGAATGCAGATAATATTTAATTCATTCCTTAGTATATATATGTATGGCCGCCTGTATATCAGAACATCCCCATGCACAAAATTCCAATCACCACTGAGGGTGGCTCCAATTGATTAAACTGTGAAGTCCAGTTCAGAAATCTGGTTGGACAGATGCACTCATGTTTGCTTGCAAACTTTGGGTTTAATGCAGGGCAATAATCAGCCATGTGGTAACTGGCTATCTCCCTAGTGTGATTCTGATGTTGTTTCTCTATACTGTTCCACCAATGATGATGCTATTCTCTTCGGTGGAGGGGCATGTTTCACGTAGCAGAAGGAAAAGGAGTGCTTGTGTCAAAATCTTGTATTTCACTATCTGGAACGTTTTCTTTGTTAATGTTCTATCTGGATCTGTTATCAGTCAGTTGAGTCTCTTCACTAGTGTGAGGGACATACCTACCGAACTGGCCAAAGCAATTCCTTCTCAGGTAACTACCCATTATGAAAAAATGGCACATGATATCATTTCCACTGATCATGCAACTCTACTCAAAATGCTGATGTATGCTTAACATTTGATTCTGTTCTGCGCATGTTGTCGTCTTATAATTTTCGTGTTTAGTATTATTGAAGACAGTATCTAGTTGGTTTCATTCTTCTTCTCTTTTTTTTGTTGTTGTTATTGTGCCTCATTAAAGCAGCATCTATAGTTTAAGTACATAAGTTTGTTTTAAATTACTTGTAGGCTACCTTCTTCATGACTTACGCACTGACATCAGGATGGGCAAGTCTGGCGTGTGAAGTAATGCAACTTTTTCCTCTTCTCTGCAATCTGATAAAGAAATTTATTCTGCTAGACAGTGAAGATTCATCCTATTGGCTTATGACCTTTCCATATCACACAGAAGTTCCAAGGGTCTTACTTTTTGGTGTCATTGGCTTCACATGTGCAGTCATGGCACCATTGATATTACCCTTTTTGCTGTTTTATTTTGCAATGGCTTACCTTGTGTACCGAAATCAGGTAAAATTCTCTCCTATTAATGCTTGTGTTTATAAAGCTATTTGCGTTAGATGTGTCATTAAATTATGTAGATTAAATTTTCATTAAATTAGCTGCATTTTTCGTTAGATAAAGTATTCCTGCCAACAAGCAAGCTAAGTCTCCTAGAAGCTTTTGGATTGGAACAGTTTTTCCCAGCTGACTGTCATTTTAATTTTCTTAATTAAGTCCCTAGACAAATTCTTGATTCGATTCAATTTTCATGATCATGGTCCTCCATTTGGTGCTTCAAACCAACATCGCAAAGACAAATTCTCTTTCTTTTTTTTTCTTCTTCTTTTTGTAAAATCTGTATTTAGAGTGAGGGTTGTAATGAAACAGAAGGAAGAAAGCTCAAAGAGAGCATCTTACTGAAGCTCCTATTTTCTCGTTTCAAAATTACTTCATGAATAAATATTGTCTTTTTCCATAGGATGGAGTTGGTTTCTCCAAAGGTATAACTATAAAGACATGAGTGTAACAAACAGTTTCTTTGCCAAATGAGGTTTCCCTCTTTCCCTCTTTGTTTTTTATTTAATGTATCAGAGTTTCAATATCTGGTCGACCTCAGGAACATAGTTTGTATGATGGATATGCTTAGCAACATTATGTTCTTTTTCTCCTTTTCAGGTCGACTGAATCTTGTAAAATAATGTACCTAAGAATATTCTCTTTCTTTTGGTCTTGGTGTGGTGGGAATGGGGATAGTGGAAGATGTTATGGGTATTTAGAGAGGGAAACTAGATCCTCTGTCCAATTTTATTCTGTCTCATGAAATCTCAACCATTTATTTCGTGAGACCCACGCAGTCCCACGCGGACCCCACATAAATAAATGGCTGAGATTTATTGGACAAAATAAGACACCATAATATTGGACAAAGGATCTGCTTAAAGAGGGGGATAGAATTTAATGCATTTATTAACTTTTTGTTTTTCTTCTGTAGATTCTTAATGTCTATTTAAAGATATATGACAGCGGAGGGCAGTACTGGCCTATTGTGCACAACACAACAATCTTTTCATTGGTGTTGACTCAAATCATAGCCCTTGGAGTTTTTGGGATTAAAGAATCACCAATTGCTTCTGGTTTCACTATTCCTTTGATTATTTCCACACTTCTGTTTAATGAGTACTGTAGGCAGCGTTTCCTCCCAGCTTTTAGGAAGAATGCTGCCCAGGTGACATTTACTCTCCAAGCTCACTCCGTCCCCCTCTCTGTCTGCGTCATGGTCCTGTTTCTGATAATATGTTTACTCACAGGTGCTTATAGAGATGGATAGGCGTGATGAGGATTCTGGGACATTACGAGATATTCATCAACAGTTGCAGTCAGCTTACAGCCAGATGCCATTGGCTTCACGCAAATTATGCGATTCGGGGAAGACACCTCAGGATAAAGTTTGTGATCCTGAAGCCGTCAAGCCAGGTTTAGCACCGAGCCTCTTGAAGCATAGGGAATCCATATTTTTGTCAAATTAATGTACTAATCTATTGACTGGCTTTTACATTTCAGGGGTGGAAGCAAGCGAATGTAATGCTGTTGTTAATTACAAGATAGAAGAATCTACATGAAGTCGATTTAGCTCATCACTTTTGTACATATGTCATATGTTGGTGGTATACCAAATCTCAACACAGCAACCGATAGTAATTCCCAATACACAAGTTTCTGAAGGAATAGTCTCAGTCAAACATGTAACATCCAGGATTTTTTTTCCTGGAAAATAATGCCAATATAATTAGCTGGAAAATACATTAGGGATAGAAATGAGGTTCCTTGTAGTTATGAGAGGTTAGTTTTTCAGTGTTATCTCCAAATGTTTCTTATGTACGTTATTGATATTGAATTGAACTATTTGTCAATTTTGGAAGCCCTCACGGGTACTTTCTTGTGTTTGAGCAAACAATAGACTGCATGGATAATGGGATTCAATTAGGCATGCCTGAAAAGTGAAGTTATGGGTTAACATGGATATCTATGCCTGCCTACTATTAAATACCTTGGCCTGTGCAAAACTATTTGTATGATTGGCAGTGATCTGAACGGTGCTCAGAGCAGAAACGGGTATTTGATATGATGAATATAAATTATAAATTTATCATATTTGTAATTAGCTCTAATTAAATAATTTACATTTATAAATCAAAATAGTATTTAACAATGCATCGTGACCATTCAAATATTGGATATGTCAAAGTGATTTAATAAATATTATTGTACATGGTTTTTTCGTGTAAGTTCAATTAAACATAGAATATGAAATTAATGTCTATTTTATTTGAGTCTAATTATAATAGTTCTTCAATATTAGTAATCGATTCTTTTAATGATATTTGAAAATTATTTCCAAACTATCATTCCACTTTGGTCAACAATTTCTTAAATTAATAATAATATAAAAAATTAGAACATTCTTCCTAATTACTTTAAGGTGACAAACAATATATTGATCAATAAACTATTTCTAAAAAGTTTGTGTCATATCTAATAACTATCAATTAAATACTCTTGACTAGGATAATATAGCAATTCATATATGAGATTGAAGGTCTTAAATCAAATAGTCACTTACGCAATCATCACAATAAATATTCCTATATACACAAAAGTAATATTTTATATGAAATTCTCATGTTAGTTCAATTTAAGGAACTTGTTTTCTAACGAGTACTTACATGTTCACTTTAATATTTCCATATTTTAATCTATAAGATTGATTACTTTTTTTATAAGGATGAAATATAATTTGTGATAGTATTTATACTCTATTAATGTTTAATATTAATAATGAGATGAGTATAAACAAATTAGAAATAATAACTAAATGTAATATGAATCTTATAATTATATTTATCTCATAAATTTTCTTTGATAAGTTAGTTAATTAAACAAATATGTATAAAATAAACAACGCCCTTAATTAACCATTTCATAAATATATAACCAACTGATTGACTGTATGTAAACCAACAATCTATCGTTTGCGTTAAACTAATTGCTTAAGTATTTTATAGTATTCTGTATGATGATTATGTAACTATTGGGATAGTGATTTAATGAGATAATTTACAAAATTCTTTTTTAGTGAATACATATTTAAACCTTACAACTTTATCTCTCTTCAATTATATTATTAAATTCTTAAATATGTTGGTGATGATATAAATTATAATAATATATTATATTTAGAATTAGATAATTTAAACTCCTTTAATTTATATTTAATTCTCTAATTAAATAATTTACATCCATATATCAGTATTAGCATTTAATAATATATCATGACCATCTAAATATTAGAAATATCAAAGTAGTTTTGACTAATCTTTTTATATATGATTTTTTATAAGATCTATTAAACATAGAATATGAAATTAGTATTTATTATGTTTATCCTATTACATTAGTTCTTTAATATTAATAATTGATTATTTGAATGTCATTTAAAAATTATTTCCAAACTCCCATTCCACTTTGGTCAAGAATTTCTCAAATTGTTAATAATAGAAAATAATGAAACATTCTTCTTAATTACTTTAAGGTGACGAATTATATATTGATCAATAAGTTATTTCTATATAGTTCATGTTTGATCGATATTTTCTGCAAGCGTACAGATTCGTCCTAGTATCCACACAGCAAATATTGTAAAGTCGTCTCCCTCAAGGACCAAATTATTTACCAGTTAGATTAAATCTAGTAATTTGCAAACGAAAATAATAAATTGTAAAAATTGATTGGATTTGGTAATTAATGAAATTGCAGGAAATAACAAAACAATTAAAAAGTGATTTTCTTCGATGGATTAGAGACTAGGGTTTTGGGGTTCACTTATTCAAAAGGTTGAATTGCATAACATGGAATAC
>JANZLH020000098.1:0-23141 GCA_026770325.2 Erythroxylum fimbriatum
AATTGCTTTGTTTGGGCCGCCATTGAACTAGTTTTGGAATGATGTAAGAATTCAATCAAGGTTAAACCGATGATAGTCAAAGAGATTCCGTGGTGTTAGCTTTATCGGAGCTATGTTCGTGTCGTTGGTTATGGTATTCGTGTTAGCGGGTTGGGCTCCGGGATCGGGGTCCAACATTTAGCCTATATTTCTTCAACAAGACTTGGACCCTGACTAAAGATATTGTGATTGCTGCTAGTCTAGATTTTTTCAACAAAGGAAGATTGTTATCTAAAATCAACAACACATTTGTAACTCTCATTCCTAAGATCGGTAAGCACGTGAATTTCTCTAATTTTTGAACCGTTTCTTGTTTCAACATAGTGTATAAATTCATTTCTAAGATTTTGACTTAGAGGTTGAAAAAATACTTCATAATTACATTGATTTTTCCTAAAGAGCCTACATATTAGGAAGAATTATAAGTGACAATATATTATTGCTTCAATAACTTGTTAGAACCTATTCTGACAAAAGAGCGAGGAAGAATTGACTTCTTAAAATTGATTTCAAGAAAGCCTATGATAGTGTGGATTGTGAATTTATCCTAAACACGATTCAGGCCATGGAATTCCCTCAAATGTTTATTAAGTGGATCTCCCAATGCATTACCACTCCTTCTTTCAAGATTCTAGTGAATGGACAACCTAGTAAATCTTTCAAAATCTGAAAGGCGATTCAACAAGGAGATCCCATCTCACCTTATATTTTTTCTCTTGTTATAAAAGTCTTCAACAAAACCCTTAAGAGAGTTATGGAGAGAACAAAGGCCTTCAAATTTGACTTCAAGTGCAATAAACAACATATCACTACTCTTTGCTTTGCAAATGATATTATATTTCTCTCCAAGGCTGATCAGTTTTTTGTCTCTACTCTTATGAAATCCTTGAAAATCTTCATCAAACTTTCTGGTTTGGAAATCAATTGTTCTAAAAGTGGTTTCTATATGTTTAAATATGCTACAGGGAAAGAACTATTATCAATTCTATCACTTATTTCAAGATACACCTCCTTCCAATGCTTTGTTTAGGAATTCCCATCTCAACCACTAGTACTTCCTTTAAATATTTCAGCATTCTAATTGACATAATCAATAGTAGAATCTCCTCTTAGAGTTCTAAAACTCTCTCTATTATTGGTAGAGCTCAACTTGTATCATTTATGCTAAACTCTTTGTTTTGGGCTACACATATAGCTACTCTTAAGAAGGTCATTAATCCATATAAATGATATGCAACAGGTTTCTATGGAATAGGAATGAGGGTACTTTAAAAGGAGCTAAAATGCAATAGAAGAAGGTTTGTTTGCCTAAAGAAAAAGGAGGACTTGGGATCATTTCCCTTCGGTTGATGAATACTGTTATGCTGTCCAAAAGATAATAGAGATTAATAACTGATAGACAATCTCATTGGTATAAATGGATTTATGGAATATATATATAAAAAGGAGAAGCATATGGAGTCAGATTAGATCTTCCTCAACTTCAACTTTTAAAGCTATTCTAAGAACTAGAGATTTGTTGAAGAATGAGTTTGTCACTCTTATTGGAGATAGGAAACATACCAGTTTTCAGTTTGATAATTGACTCTCGTGTGGTCCTTTATATGACTTAGAAGAAGTGGTAGTCTTCAAATCTATTATAGTCAGAGGTTGACAGTTGCTAAAGTATTGTTGACAGACAGATTTTCACATAGAGTTCCATTTCTAGATCTCTTTGTGAAGAAATTACTCACACTAGCCTATATGGAGGGGAAGATAGCATCATTTGGAAGCATACTAGAAATGGAAAATTTAGTAATCAATTTTGTAGAAAAATCCTTCATAATCATTATAGCAGAATACCTTAGGCTCAACCTGTTTAGTTCAAACATCTACATCCTAGAGCATCTATTACATTATAGTTAGCTGTGTAGGATAAGTTAGCAATTGTTGATAAGATGAAAAAGTTTGTTTTTTTAATTAAAGATAATTTATTGACTATAGTGAAACTATTTACAAACATTACAATGATATTTTCATTGTGTAAATCAAAAGATACTCCTCACAATGGGAAAACACAAGTTAGAAAGTAGAAAATGCAAACAACTAAGTTACAAGAACCAACATGTTTTCATACTAACAATTGGTGAGTGACGTTTTTCGCTATAAGAAGGTTGCATATCTCATTGAATATAAAATCAATAAGTTGGTACAGATTCATTAGCTCCTTATGGTAAATTCTTTGATTCCTCTGGATCCATATGTGGTATAATATGAGTGAGAAAGTTGTTTTAAAGAGTAGACAATCCCGCAACCGTAAGCTAGACACTTGAATAAACTAGGTGAGGGTAGGAGCCTAGTCATATGAGGTAACAGAAGGTGCAAGCTTATGAAGTATTTGACTCCATACTATAGTGGAGTGATTGTAACTATAAAATAAACGACTTTTTATCTTCTAGTAGTAGCTTACATAAGTCACATTTGGCTCAAATGTGTCATGCCTTCTATTTTTTCTACTGAGGTGATTTTTAATTGCTAGCCAACAAACGTGGATGCTTTGGGGCCGATGTAGTGTTGACATAGAAGAGAGTACTAGGGAATTTGTGGAGATTCAGCTTGGAGGCAAGCCTAGCATGACTTGTTAGTGAAGATATCGGTAGGATGGGGTTTCTAAATAGTTATATCCAAAGTGTTAGTAAGAGGTAGACTAGGGAAGTATTGACAGAGGGTATTAAACCCTTTGAAAGTTCCAGACTACTACCCTTTAGAGATAAGTAAAGAGACTTTAGTGTTATGAGGGATTCTACCTCTAACTTGTGCGACCTCATTTCTACATATCAATGGATTGAAATCAATCCAATTATCGTACCATAACCAAACATTAGAGCCATTTCCTATTGAAATATAAGCGGGTAAATGATGACTCTAGCTGTCAGCATGTGATGAAAAACCCAAAAGCAGCCCAAGATGATAGAGTTGCAAGAAATTCTTAGAAATAAGGTAATATAATTCTCGTGAATCCACTTCATCCTAAGGGAAGTTTTGTCTATAAATAACCTCCATATTTTCTTCTAGAGGAGAATTTTTTGTATGGTATATGTAGATGGTATGTCTAAGCCTCCTTGCTGCTTTAGAGTGGTGACCTCCTCCCATTTAACTTTGGCTTTCTTGGTATTATCCCAGGAAGCCGACCAAATAAATGCTTTGATAGTTCTATCAAACTCTTTGATCACCTTAAGTGGAAGAACTAAGTGATTGATCTAGTATAAATTGCAAGTGTGACTCATGCTTCCATGGATAGAAATATATTATGCCACGTCGAGATTCTAGATTTGTATTTGTCCAAAAAGGGGAGGCAATCGAAATAAGTGAGTTTAGTATGAGAAATGAGGATTCCCAGGTACCTAAAGGAAGGAGTTTGTAGCTCCATCCCTAATGTTCTTACAAGCTCAAGAAATACGACTCACGATGTCAATATGCTAATTGCTAGATGGTGGTATGATATAGGTTCATCATTCAATGCTTCCCAGTGTTACTATTAGCCTATGCTAGATACAATAGCCTCTTATGGTCTATGATACCAAGCTCCTTCGATTGATAACTTAAGAGATGAACTTTTGAGTTGCTCAATTTATGAATTAAAAGTTATTTGGTAGAAAGAATAGTGAATTGGGTTACTTTTGGGTGTTCAATCATATGTGATGATTGAAAAAATAGGAGTAAGAGCCTAGTATTAATTTTTTAGTTTATTCTGCAAACGGCCCAATATTTTTGAAGTCTATTAATGCATCTGGCTTTACTATATTGATACTTTATTTGAGATATCTGATGAAGTTCATAATGAAGTGGGGCCAAAAAATATTGTTCAACTCATTACTAATAGTAATTCTGCTTATAAAGCGACTAAGTTCATCTATAATCGTGCATGGATGTTGAGTTTAATAAGAAAGGAATTTGCCAATGATAATAATTTGTGTCATCCTAGCGTAATAAGATTTGCAACGAATTTCTTATCACTTTATTCTTTTGTTTCGATGAAGAAAGAATTAAGACAAATGTTTACAAGTGATAAATGGGTTGCACCTCAACATGCTAGGTCTAATCTTGGTTTGGAGGTTTCCAGCATTATACTAGAAGATAGAAAATTTTAATCTCAATGTTAATTTGTTATCAAAGTTTGTGAGGTTTTGGTGAGGGTGCTTCGCTTGGCTGATAGTGAATAAAAGCCAACAATGGGTTATTTTTTTATGCCATAGAGAGGGAGAAGGAAGCAATCAAGACCAATTGAAACATATGTTTTCTTTATACACACCGTATCTTGCAATCATCAATGAGAGATGGGAAAGGAAACCTTCTTCTCCGTTGTTTACAGCTGGGACGTTTTTTAACCCTAATGTATATTTTAGATCAGATTTTACAAAGAAAACTGAAGTTAATAGAGGAATGTTATTCATTATTACAATAATTGTTAACCATAAAATGATGCAAGATCTTTTGAGGTCACAAATGGAGCTTTATAAGTTGTCTTCTGGAGATTTTGGATTGTTGATTGTCATTCGACAAAGAGCAAAATTTTCTCCAAGCATTAGTTGTTTCCCTTTTCTCATTTTTTGAAAATTAATTATCACTTTATTTTTTTATAATACTACTTTTGTTATCTTACGACTTACAGTTTCTTGGTAGAATCAATTCGGCAATGATGTTCCAAAATTTCAAAAGTGTACAATTCAGATTTTAAGTCAATGTGTAAGTGCAACAGGCTGTGAACAGAACTATAGCACATTTGAATTCATCAATTCCAAGAAAAGGAAAAAATTGGAGCATAAGAGATTGAATGACTTGGTATTTGTTCGTTACAATTTACAGCTTCGAGAAACGTATTTTATTATCATTATTAATTTCTTGTAATTTTTTAATAATTAAAATTTATTGTTTACTAGGACTTTTAATAGCACAAGTAATTCAACATATCCAATTTTTATTGATAATATCGATTTTTTAGCGAATTAGGTTTTTGAATAACTGGGTTTCGTAGATGTGGATGACTTGGAAGATACCAAGGATGAGAAAGTATTGACATGTCATTTGGTGGATTGAATTTGAATAATGATGATGATGAGACTCCTCTCAATGATGAGGACTTTATACCAAAGGATTATTGAGGTAAGTGCAGTTATAATGGATATCCTCTCATTGATGATTGAATGAACATCTTCTTTTAATTTTACTTATATTTAATATATATGTTAAATTCTATATAAGTAATGTAATTGTAAATGCTTTTGTTTAAGGCTTTACATTTACTTGGTTGTTTCCTCACATGAACTTTTGTCGTAAATTGTAATAGTTTAAGAGTCAAGGATATTATTTGTTCTTTTTATTAGATGTTTTCATGTAATTATTATTTATTATATGATGGCATTGTAATATTTTTAATACCTTGTATTATTCTTAATTTTATATTCGTATTATGATGATTGTTTTTTTATATATTAATTGTAGTTATTATTTATATGTGAAATATTTTAAAATTATCATTATTTCATATTAATTGTGGTTATTATTTATTATTATGATTTTTAAAGACATGGTTGATATAAACTTATAAAGTATACAGTACAACTGTATAATATGATAATGAACTATTTTGTAATTTTTTAAAAAATTTAAAGACTATTTCATAAATTTAAAAATTACTCAAAACGATACCTAATATTAAATAATACTGATAAAATACCACACTAAAACTTAACCTTTGTGTAAGGCTTTTTTCCACTAACGTTTGTTTTGCAGGTTGTCCTAATTCTTGGCAGTACAATTCCATCCTTTTTGCTGGTGTTTCAGGAAAAAGGACGGAATCAAAAGACTTTCCTTCGGGTTTCACCAAGGAAGGTTGGCAGCGAACACTGTCACTTATGTTGGAGTCACAAACTTGTCACTAAGCTATTAGAGACAAAGAGGCAATCACTCATCAGCAACTCCACCACTGCAGAGTCTATTTCGACAGGTTTCTAGGCCATACTGAGGCAATTCCTCCCAGCAGTCCAATAACCATGAGTAGAATCCTTTTAGGGAGGCCGACACCTTCACAGTTGAATTGTTGGATTGTATGATTTGTTGTGTAGCTCTCAGTGCTCTCAATTGGCACACTGCATATTTGATCCTTTGTTACTTGTGTCTGTTGTTTGTCTCGATCCTTATTGGTCTTTTAAGGTTTTAGGGTCTCCAGGAGGCTTAATTTCTAGTCAGGATTCTTGATGTTTTGCCATTTTTGTAACTTTCTTTGGTGTTTCTTATTTGTCGAGGGATTTGTTCTCTGATTGATTGAGAGGAATGTCTTATGTACATACTTTTCTTTATTATTTATTTAATTACTGATTTATCAAAAAAAAAAAAAGTCAACCTTGTACAAAGCCTGAAACGGTAATTGCAACATCGAATATGATTGCAGTTTATTTTCGGGATTCATCAATCAAATCTGATAGGCAAGGCCGTGGATTACTTCGAACGGCAATCATCTACCGCGTACCAGTAAGAATAATTTTAAGCCTCGCAATGATGTCGTGCTTATCTGGCAGCAATAAACATATGGTTGTAAAGCTAATCTTTTTATCTTAATCAAGTTTCTCGCCATATGGCTTATCTGTCAGAAATCATGTGCTCGTGTAGTCAATAAATAAACTGGGTAATTTATTTCGAATCATATACTCGTTGACTAATTCTATTTTATCAAATCTTATTCACATACCTATATACAATTTAGTAAATATACAAACCGAATTAAATAAGACAGTCCGGTTAAAACACCCTAACAAGAAGAGGTCCTCCAAAGGTAATAGGGTGCCAAAAGCAGCGGCCCTTAAACCTTTTTACTTCCCCCCTCATAAGGTTTGTAGTTTAACTTCAGTTCAGGACCAGTCACCAGTCAGGGATAAAGTGTCTCGGATTAGTGTCTTGAACTGTACGTCATTTTCTGGACATTATTTTCATGGGATGCAACAAGTTGGCCATGCGAATAACGTACCTGTCAAAGATGATAAGGATTAACCCAGATAAATACTGAGGAGTGACTAGCCATCTTCAGTGCAATTGGCTTAGCGTATTAGGACAAATTGAAAGAAAAAAACTTTTATCGTCCTTATGTGATAGGCCTCATATGCTTTCAACAGAAAGTAAGCTTGTGATGGACACCTCATATATCAATATTCGATGGCTGACATAAACATGATATATAGGTAATCAATTAGCTGTTAAACTAACCAAAAAAACGATTATTCCACGTAAAAATGACAAATTACAATTGTGATGATTGTCATACTGTCACTTCGTCCACTAATTTAATGTCTGCGAAGCTGCAATAATGAAATGGAAGATTGGAAGTGTATAAATAGAGATGCAGGAATAGCACATTGTACCACAGATCAAATGGAAACTTCAAAATATTTGCTGTGCATACTTGTCTTCTGCTTTTTAATTTCAAGGAACGAGTGCCGCCTTCTCAATTCAGGAATAAAGAGCAGGGATGTAAGTCAATTGTTAGATGACTTGAACCAGGTTGCCAAGAAATTAAATGAAACAGGTTACCAGTGGCCTACTAGGGTGACCCCTCAAGGACCTGATGCACAACATCACTCCGGAGTCGACTAGTTTGGACCCTTTCTTACAAATATCAGTCTGAAAAGGATATCATAGCATGTTTACCATGTACTGTCAATGTTTCCTCTTCTGATGAAATAAAAACAGCATTTTACTTATCATAGCATGTGTACCATGTACTGTCAATGTTTCCTCTTCTGATGAAATAAGAACAGCATTTTACTTCTATAGATTTGTTTTTCTTTTTGTTATCTATTAGATACTGGGATATCATTTAAGGCTGATGGGACATAGGTAAGATGGAGTTTTACAGACTGCAAAGAGACTTGGAAAACGGGATGGGAGAACCATTCTCAGAAATTTTTTATGGTTACTGATTGTAGCATTATATTGCAGAGTGACATTTCACGACTCAACCTTCTTACTCATCCAACCTCGCAGTAATTTAGGCAGGAGTGAGCCGCCAGGAATAAAATTTCAGAAAATACCTGAAGAAGGCTTTGCCTAACTATCAAGAATAATGGAGATCACACATGATATCCAATTACAACTAACCGATACAGGTGATGTCCAAATATGCTGCTGAACTATAACAATAGAACTTGCATGGTTGGTGTGAGATTATTCAGCATGGGGGAAGATAGAAAACTTTTCGAAGCATAAACTTTTTTTATCC
The DNA here is from genome assembly GCA_026770325.2 of Erythroxylum fimbriatum. Classification (NCBI taxonomy): domain Eukaryota; kingdom Viridiplantae; phylum Streptophyta; class Magnoliopsida; order Malpighiales; family Erythroxylaceae; genus Erythroxylum; species Erythroxylum fimbriatum. The sequence continues at coordinate 8,291 of JANZLH020000098.1, forward strand.
TCGTGAAACCGAAAGACCTTTTTATCCTCGCGAAACCCAGTGACAGATAGCTGAAAAGGCCAGGGATGGTAGAGAATCACGTTCATCCATACAAAGAGCCTACAGCTTGCGTTGAATTCATGCACGGACAACTGCGGTGTGATTTACATTTTTTGGCTCAGTAATTCCTTCTTATTATTCTCCTGAAAGCTACAAGTTCTGCAGCCTAATGGAGCAACGTAACTTGGAACTTAGGTGAGCGGTAGAATTCTGCTGCACCATCTGCGAGTTTTCAAGTGCATACTTTCTTCAATGTATAACAATACCAAACGGATGATCCTCGAAATTCTGCTTATTTCCTCAATATATTCCTTAAAATTGATACTTCATCAATGCTATCCTACTGGCGTTCAGTATCAGATACATATTTGAGGCCCATATTCCGAGTTTCTCAATTGAGTTGGGTTCCTAGCCTAGATCCATTGTTTCTGGTCTTATTTAAGGATGTTCCAGCACATATATTTTAGATAGAGCAGAATAGAATTATGTAAGCATTGAGCATTTATGGGTGCAGCACTCTTCTGTTAAAACTTCTTCCAATCCCACTCTGGGTACTTAATTAATTACAATGACACTACAGCTTAGGAAGAGAAGAATATCAAGTATTTTGCTGTTTCGATTTGTGTTGTCCCACTGTCAAGTCAAATATAGGTTGAGAAACTACCTCCTTAGACGAGTAATTTTCAGGACAACGCAGCAAATTTTAACTTCTTGAAACACGAAACCAAGCTATTTCATTTTCCGACATAAATGGATCCTAGTTTCTCTAGCATTAGGTATCACTCTTCAGTACTTTATACACTAATTCAAGTAGTGGTTATCTTATTTGTTAAGCTTAGCACGGATACTCGTTTGACAAGAAGTGTTTGGAAATTTTTTTCTTGTTCTGATACAAGCTGCATAAGGCTCATATCCGGTCATGTGATAGTATCATCAGAATAGAAATCTGCATAACAGACATTAAAATCCATAGCATGTATATGGTGCACTCGAGTAAATTTTGATATTAGAATATACTAAACCTACATAAGAAGAAAAATAAACATAATTTGGAATCGAAAAGTTGAAGTTTCAGATCCAAAAAAATGTTCGTTTATGTCCCTTAAGTTTAAACTGAACCTGAAAAGCAAACAAAGTCAACATTTATCTCCATTTCAATGATGGAACTAAGCTTCAGACAAGCTTGTCTCAGCATTTTTTTCTATTTACTTTCTTCTTGCAGACGCAAAGTAACAATGATAATTCTTGCAGGATCGAATGTTTCAACCTGGAATATCAGGAAACATGGCAGCAACCAACGACGTTGAACATCATTACAGAGAAAATATTAACATCGGCTTGACCTTATGACGCTAAACAACCGCCGGAGATTAGTCTTTTAAAAAACCTTAAGATCTTTTAGATTATGTCAAGTTTAGACAAGAAAACCTTTGAACACAACTAATCCCGTTAGAATCTCTGGATTTAACGCAACTCATCAAAAATTATCTTTTGTATTATATTTTTTTGGGTTAAATTCTCGTTCTAAATTCCACGACGATTTATGCAAAATATTGCTAATGAGGGCAGAACTATATCGAATTTTGCGGAAGATATATCCATAATCCATCATATCAGCTGGACGTTCGTTTACGCACTAACACATGCATACTGAATCGTTATCCACAGCCAAGTCGCGGGCACAAAATGGATTTAGAACTATGTTTAGTGCTGAACAAACACTAGTGGGATAAAGATTACAACCTTAGAATGAGCCAAAAGTTTCTGATACGCATTAAGCCACGACGTCCATTGATAACAATCTTGTACTCTCATCATCACAAAGCTGCAATTAACGCTAAACTTCATGACTAGATACGCACACACATTCAAGCAGCTGAACAGATGTAAGAGCACGCGCACGCACGGATATATTTACCAGCATACAGGACACCGCATATTTCCACTTCGACCTTCCTACTTGCATGATCCATATTTGAAATATGTACTTTTAAAACGAAGAAAAATCATGGCTTTGAAGCAAAACTTATAACTGGGAAGACAAAGGTGGAAGAAAAAAACAATATAAGCTTTTCATGGTCCTAAGTGCTCCATCTTGGAGGATTATATTTGACTTTTTCTTGCATCACCAAAATGTTGTAAATTTTGCATGGGCTTTTCAATTATCGTTTGATTGTCCAGTTGTCCAACAACTAGTGGTTGCAAAATGAAAAATGTACTTTAGCATCAGCTTTCAATTGACATGAACAAGTGGGTCGGTAGTATTTGGTGCGTTTCTCGTGGAATGACATTTTCAACTAAAGGAAAGTTGAAAGTTATTATAGTTGACCCCATTTTATCGCATAAACATATTAAACTTTAAGCTCAAAGACAAAAAGGAATGGGAAAACATTTGTCTTAATATGCATCTTAATCTCTCTTTCCCTCCAGTTTGTCCTTCTACCTGTCTTTTGTCGCTTTTCATGCCAAAAGATATCTCTTAGGATTATTGAAAAGCCGTGGAAAGGAAAGCAACTTTGGGACCAAGCGACAATGACTAGTTTGCAAATTGAGACTCAAAGGAGGTAGTTTTTTATGTAATGATCGTGGAAAGACATTTAGCCAATATGAAAAGTTGGTATGCCTATTTTTGTGTGGTTCTTTTATTTTCTTAAACGGTTTCGTGCCCCTGTCAGATCTTGATTATTTAACTCTTTCTTAAGAATTGTCCAAAACAATAGCACTCAAATGACAGTGAGTTGTAGTCAGAAAGTTCTACTCGTTAATTAGCTAAAGATCACTAACGACAATGAAAGAACATTGGTGCTCAGGTGGGCACAATTTGTTGGGAAAGGAGGTGTCGGTCACGCAGCGGCAACAAATCAGAAATAATAAATCTTTCCCTATGTGAACAATCACAACTAATCCAAAAATAGCAGCCAACAAACTCACAAATGCGCACAAAATTAAGCAGCAAGAAATAAATAACACAGGCAATTTTTACGTGGAAAACCTCCCTCAATGTGAGAAAGGAAAAATTACGGGACCTAGTCCAGTAAAGAAAAAACTCCACTATCATCAATCAAATTATAGAGTTTTTCACCTCTAGATATAACTAGAGTCACCACTCAACTCAAAATACAACAATAATCATCAATAAGATGAAAAATCAAAGAGTTGAGAACAATATCACCCTTAAAATCACAGCAACTTATACTGAAGATCAGGGCACTTTGGAGACCTCCAAATCCAATCTCTACCGTTCAGAATGAAGAACAACGAGAGAAGAATCTCTGGTTAAAATTTTAGGTCGATCCGACAAGAAATCACCATGCGATCAGAGGCTAGAAGATTACTGCACAAAACTGGAAGAAAAACGAAAATTTTCCTTCCTCCCTTTTTCCCTCTCCTTTTGCTCTTTCGGCTGAACCCACTTACCTACTACTCTTTAGGGTTTTAAAAACCCTTTTTATATGTTAGGCTTTGGGCTCCACTTAGGAGTGGACCCAAAAACCCAACAAGGACATCATAATCCTCATATGATCAAATTAGGTAGTGAAAACTGATTGGTTTCATTATCTTAAGTATTAGTTACACGCCCACTTTTCACTTGACTTTCTTAAATCATGTTCAAGCCATACAAATTTGATAAACTCAAACCCCCCAATAAAATTTAGGATTCAGAATTCCAAGGTCATTAAATTGTATTTGCTGCGAAAATTCATGTTGTTCGTCGGATATAAACGATTATATAGAGTTGCTAGGATTCCGAGATCGTCATTCCCTCGGTATCCCACTTCTTGCGACTATATGAAATGCCACCGACGGTGGCTACTAATTTTTGTTCTCTTCTTCAAAAAGAATCAACTTTAAAAGTGGGGCAAACCCTCTTGGCTCTTTGCTTAAATGTGTTTGCATTTGATAGCTAAGAACAAGACGATCGGGTCTAAAAATAGGACAAACATCTTTTAAAATTTCTCAACCTGGTGACTGTCGTTGTCATTCTATCAACAAACATTCGTGTTTTGTTCTGTTTCAATAATGCCCCATTTTAATATGTTATGTTTGTTATTCTAACATGAACAACTGACGACACAAGCCGTCGTTTGGCTATTGTCTCGGTTCCTGCAATAATCCTTAATCAAGGGTAGTGCTTATTAACGTCATTATATATAATTTACCCAGAAAAGGAACGTCATTATGTATATTAAAAGAACGTGCATGTTGCAGAGTCTATGTTTTTGAAATTTTGGTTTTTTGTTAAGGGCTGTTTCTGTTGTGTTTCTTCTTCCAGAGGGATATTCCTGTTAACTTTACAGGGAGATATCAGTTATAAAATTACTATTTAATGAAGGATTGTCCCATTTGAGCTCGGGATTTATATATTGGACGTGCTTTCTTTTCCATGCCAGAGACTATGTGCTTGTGTCCACTTGGAGTAGTACATACGAAAACTATATAATACTCCCTAATATACAGTAAACTATTAGATTAGTATCGAAAATCTTGTCAGAGTTTGAACATAATTAAAGTTTTGATTGCTGTCTTTATCTTAATTTGTAGTTACGATAATGTACTTTTCCTACGAGTGAGTGGATTTTATATAGAACATTAATGCATATTAAGCGGATCTTTGTGATAAAATTGTTCTCCTACAACAGACACAAGAAAAAGAAGAATTATATCGAGCTGTTAATAAACATATAGCAGCTTTTCTTATCATTTCTCGGAAACGAGATTACTTGCTAGTTGCTAACTTTAAGACACCATTTTTTTCATGCCAATGGCTGAAGTTTCAGCCTGCTCTCTCATTTATGCATTAAACTGCTAGTGCTTAGTGAGAAATTAGAATAAATAAACCTTCACTTGAATGATAGTGTATTGTAATGCCATGGCTGGCCGGTTCTGCAAATTCTCAACCTTTTAGATTAGGTTTAATTAAGACGCCAGAGTTATATCATGCATTTTCCTCAGAGAAAACTTCAACCTGATATTATAGTTTTAGTTAACCGTATTTTAATAGGATGATGACTTATTTGGCATTCATTTTTATAAATTTTAAGCAATTAAATTCTAAACTTTTAAAAAATAATAGTTATTAATCCAAAAATATTTATTCATATAAAAAAATGGTTTGAAAGATGAAATAATAATGAATTTTAGTATGTATCTCACCTCTTTAACTTACATTTAATCTTTTTTTAATCGAATAAATATTTTAAAATGTAGGGTACATTTCAAAAATATGTAAATTGTTAATTAAAATATTTAAAAGATTTGACACATGAAAAAATTCAAGATAATTTAGTATTAAATGAAGCATCAATCATAATCTAATAACCTATTTTGTTTTATTTAAATTTGATTTTAAAACCTTATTTTCTTAAAATAAGATTTGAATAATATGTCAATATCCTTAACTTTTTGTTGTTCAAATTAAATTGTACTTATAATTAAGGTTTGAATCATATAATTTCATATTATAGAATCCAATCATATTTTGTAATTTTTAACACAATTATGGTCTATAACAATTCACGACCCTCTTCCTCATTTTGCTTTTGCCATATTTGTGTACAATTAAGGGACATTGTTGACTTTCTGAAGTCTACAGTCACATCCTACCTACTGTTTTGGGGATAATTAATAATGAAAAAGTAAATTATGACTCACAACTTTTACATAAAAATCCTCGAATGCAGGAATATATGGAAGGTTGTTCTTGCTAATTAGTGGGGTTATGGGGGCCAACTTTTGTAATGCCTTGACAAAAACAGCGCTGTACACCAATTTCTTGTCAACTAATTCCAAACAAGTTAGGACCAAGCTTACCAAACTTTACTTTTGTCAACTTGAAGACTTTGTTTAAATTTAAAAAGTTACAACTGTAATCAACAGCGGGACTTAAGAGTCAGCCAAGGATGACGTAAGGAACTTCGTAGAACTTCAGGTTGAATGAAACCCCAAGCCATCTTTAGCCGAAATGTGTTGCTATCAGACATATTGTTTGGCGAAATAAGAAACAAAAGTGGAATAACTCGCCAAAGTTTAATTTGTTATCTAGTGAATGTCCAACTGGTTATGCACTCATTACATGCATCGACCATATCAATGGGAATTATGACTATATGTAAACATTCAATGCTTGCCAAAATGAAAAAAAAAAACAAAAATCAAGCGGAGTTTCAAGGGGGTTAGTAACATTTAAGTTCATCAAATTGGTCGTTAGGTAAATCAGGTTCTTTACGATCGGTAAATTCCATGTGAAAAATTTGGCATATCTTGTTACTCGTTATGGCTCAGAAAATGTTGATAACATATACTAGATTTGCAAGTTGAGAGGACAACAGCTACTCGAAACATGCATGCTTGAGGTTTTTCTTTAGCAAGTTAATTACTTCTATTTGGAAGTAGAATGCAATTCATCTTTGGTAGATCATCAGAGTAATGCTGCGGTAGTGCTTTGACTAAAAGATGCAGGCACTCACCTACTGAAACAATTCGAGCTACTTTTTATAGCCTGAAATTGCAGATATGGATTATATATATATATGCAATTATGAAAGTGATGCATTATTCCTAAAGAAATGAGTTTTCTATATAAATGAGTCTGATGATCTAACATTTTACCATAAGGGCTTCTATATATGTTGCTCATCTTTTTACTTCAGAAACAAATTTGGTTATCAAGCTTTATGGCGTTGAAGTATCAGGAGATTGTCTGGCTGAAATAAAGTATAGTTTCCCAGCCAGTCATATATACTGCATAGCTATATTAGAGGTCCAATCCTTATGTACAAAAAAAAAAAAAGCTACAAATTCCAGCTTGAAGCTTTTTTAATCCCTGGAGAGCTTAGTTTCAGGTCTAATATTCAAATTTTCTTCCAGATAGAGATTAAAAAAAAGGCATATGGTTGGGGTTAGTAAACCTTACCAAACATTCGAGATATTAAAAGCCATGTGCAGGAACTTAGATATCCCATATCCACTTATCCGAGTTCATGTTGGGAAATGTTTATAGCATATAACGAGCCTAATTAACCTGCATGTTGTTCAAGTCTATGCATATAAAGAAATGTCAAATGCTTGCCAGAAAACACAATCTTCAACATCCAAGTTAGGGACCAGTACGTTCTAATTTCTATCTACAAGTCTTCAATAGGACATAACCAAATTTACTGCAAAAGAAACTTAGTCTGAACTCGGAAGTACATTGAAAGAGAGCTGGCTCAAGGAACAGGAACTGTTTAAGATAAAGCTTGCCCTAAACAAAGATTTCACAAAATGATCAAATGATTAATAATTACTAGGGTTTTCTCTAAGATTCCAACACTCGCCTATCCTATTCCTAAATTCTATGTATGACATGTACACAGTTCAATATTATTCCAATCCGGGATACCTGAGGTCATGAGAAGAGAATTCTTGAAGAAACCTTGGTGGTATCCCTTCGCAGTTCGTCAAAGTTACAGGAGGGATAGGATAGATTTGAGAGCTCATATCACCAAAGCTGTCGATTATGACTTCACCAGGATTCGAAGTTCCAGTTCTGTAGTTGACCATATCATCACTCAACAGAAATTCCAGACCATCCAATCTTTGTGAGTTGCTGTGGTCAATTCCCTCGAACCCCTCGGGGAAATTACTTCGTCCTTCTAAAGTCGGCAATCCTGCCTCGTCTAGTCCATACTGCACGATTTGAGACCCACTGTCGACATTTAAGGCCTCCACTGAAGTAGAAGGTGAGATACTAATCAACTGGTGATCGTAAAGTTGTTGGCTAGGAGATATATCCATGGGGTATTGAAGAGAGTTTGTGGTAGGTTGAATGAGTTGATATTGAGGATCCGCACAAAACTTCCCTCCAAGCTTGATAAGTAATTTCCTAATAGAGGCATGGTCGTTAAGACGTGGTTCCTGGTTAGAGTATGGTATAGGAGTCAGCACATGCAACTCTGGCCAATATGGATTTACGTTAACAATATTGTTATCATCTGATGAAGCCACTGGATTATCCTTTCCTCTTCCCATCTCTTGTTTTAGCCCACTACTTCTACGAGCCTGTAGTTCTTTACGCTGCTTTCCAAGGAGTTTCTTCTTCAATCTTGTGTTCCAGTAGTTCTTTATGTCATTATCGGTCCTTCCAGGCAACTGTGCTGCAATTATTGACCATCTGCTCCACCAAGGAAGCTGATTATAGATTTGGAAATAAGAAAAGAAGTAATTATACGTATTGTCAAATATGTATGTACCTGCTCCCAATACTGATGTAGAGGCTACAGATTATGTTATCTTCTTCCTCGGAGAAGCCTCCATGCTTTAAATTTGGACGAAGATAATTTAACCATCGAAGACGACAGCTTTTCCCGCATCTTTTAAGACCTGATTCAGCAAAAAGGAAAAAGAAAAAGTCTCAGTTTGTGCATGAAACTTAACTGCATCAATCAAAATATATAAATACACTCTAGCTAAAAATTTAATCTGAGTTTCATTTCCTTGTTGAGGTAGTCAAAGAAAGAGAAAACAGAAACATGTAAGGAGAAATGAATGGAGGATAAAAGGGTTAATTAGTTATTTGCAGGTTTGGACATATACCGATCTTTTGAGGCAAAGCAATCCAGTTACCGCCAGTTCCATGCTGCTCTATGTAAGATTTGAGCTTAGCATCTTCTTCCGGTGACCATGGACCTTTCTTCACGTTAGCTTTGTCGCAACAAGGAGCCCTTCCCATACCTTGTTGATTCTTTGTGTTAATTTCCTTGATCTTGATTTTAACTAACGAGTTCACAATAATGAGAGAGAGGGAGAGAGGGAGCGAATGTCAAAGAGAGATATGGAAAGGCATAAGCATGGTTCAACAGCCATATGAACTTTAAGGAGTGTCGCCAGAAAATGAAAGTCCTAGCAATAGAAAATTGGAATGCCAGAACACTAGTGTTCGGGACTTTTCTTCTTGTCTTTCTTAAACCTTAAGCTGCGTCATAATCAAATATTAATATCATAGCTAGGCATTCGTCGCTTGCATGGCACAGTAAGTCTGATTATCCTTATCTTTGAATTGGGTCCTTTAATTAATTATTGCGTCATTGACATGTGATAACTAAGCATTTTCTTTTAAAAATATTTTCTCTCTCTATTTGTATATATATATATAGTGAGAGAGATATGAATTGCTGATTGCTCTTTCTTCTTGGTTTTCATAAGATTATTCAATTCTAAGTTCTAACTATACTTCAATCTGTTCTTAGTAGATTATCATAATAACAATTCGCTTTCAGGTATATCCACATTTATATATACATGTTGCTCGGGCATTTATCACGGTGTCCTCCAATTCAGATAGAAATATGACACGCCTTGGATACCATTGGCAGCGAAAGCATGCATTGTCGAGGAGTGATTCATATATTTTTAGACAGTATTTAACGTTATCATGTGCTTAACAAGGAAAGAAGCTTTTGAGAAAGAGTACAGATGCGTATAGGGAGTAGAGCTGCAGGAGCACCAGAGTTACGTTCCCGCATTACGATTTAATAATATATAGTGTTCAGGATTTTTGTTTTATCGGAGTAGTAGTACCACTAAGCAACATACTTATAATTTAGGGTTTCCTTGATCCATACTATAAGAAGAGTAATTCTACATGTAAATAGAGTTACATTTAATCCAAGTGTAATGTTTTGTGTTCTCTCTTCTTTTTAAGCAACAGCAGGCTTGTACTTGCTAGCAGTCTCACAATTGTTTAGTTCCAAGTTAATTCTAAGTTTCAACAAAGAATATCTTCTATATAGATAACTAGTTACCGTATAGCAATCTCATCGAAATGTTATATTTTACATAATCTACTGAAGATGATTCTAAAAACGTAATCAAGAACAATAAATGGTTATTGTTCATGTTATCCTAATTAAAAAAAATACTATAATGATAATTATATGAGAATTGAATGATAAAATGTTAAAAAATAAAATGTTGCTACATAAAACTCTTTATATAAAAAAAATAATTTGATTTATAAGTAATAAAATTGCAAATAATCGATCTGGTGCTTGACATCTTCTATGTATGAAATATTCATTCTTTATATTTAATATATGAAATTAAGTATGAAGAAAAAGATGATTTCAATTAAAATTTTAGGCTTAATTATCAAAAAATTTATTCTTATAATTCTAAATATTTGAAAATGGAATTTAATATTTCTATTGAAATATGAATATTAATATGTATGAATACTTTCACCATCATATATATATACAATTCACTTAATAACACATACTATAATAAATTAAAGTTTTTTTAGAATAATCAAAATTTAAATATATTATTCCATGATTTTTATACAGGTAAAATTAAGTTAAGTGATTAAGTATTCATGACACTTTATTTCTACCTGCGTGTCGATTGATTAACGAACGATTATAAGAATGAGATTGATCTTAAGTTTAATATACTTCATAATTTGGAATTTGTCCTATCAATTACAGTTAATCAGGCCACTTATTTGTCATCTTGCTTCTTGTTTGCTTAGAAAACCTAAATAATATCATTCTTTAGAAGTTAATATGCTTAGATAGTAGATGGGAATGCCAGAACTAATGTGCCATTATAACTCGATCGTATGCACGGGATGAGAGATTTATGTGGTTGCTTAAAATCTAATAAGTACAAGGTCAAGGTAAAGATGCAATTAGCGTTTGTGACACTTAAGAGGGCGTCATAGACAAAGAGGGAAGTACGCAACAAGGGGAGGAAAGGCATTTGATTATTAGTCAATGTGTTAGTAGAGAAGGTCATAAAAAACATGGGATCGCACGTAAGTAGTTTCTTCTGTTTGGTTTTGCGTGCAAAGATTTGTAGATTTTCAAGGTTGGCCGAAGGGCTGGCCTACATGGTTTGAAAAATCCCTCTTTGAACGATCAGGACATCCTCAAGCCATCGGTTCCTTTTTCTTCTTCTCCAGGCTATATTATTCATATCTCTTCGCCACAGTTGAATCCCATTTTCTGCCTACTACCAATCATCTCTTGACAGGATTACTCGATATGACCTAACAATCAATTAATTTGTGGGCCTTCTCCAAATGATTGGTCATGTATACTCCAAATTAGCATCAACCGTGCTAATTTCTCCTTTACAGAGCAACCAGTTTAGAACTTTCTATGGTTTAATCAACTGGAATCCACCATGAAAAATCACAAAAGTTCAACTTCGTAGACATGCTGTTTGAAGGTAAATATTTTCTTGGGGCTGGTAAACCTGGAAACTGTAATTTCTCTCTTCAAAAGATGAAAGTAGGAAAAGAAATAGTCGTGCAGACTTAAAATGAGCCATGAAATGGTTGGTGATCGTATGTAGTTGTTGGGCAAGAGGAAAGTTAGGATATGCATATCATGACACTTGACATGGACAGGATGCGAATCCTATGCAGATGCATGAATTCAACAATTCACAAAGTAATGACCTGGTAAAATTATCTTCGAATGAGACGTTGAATATTTTCAGCCACATAAAGTTTGATTTTCTTTGGATGTATTTCAATCCAAAGGAAATGGCTTATGTTGCACCAGAAACAACTGTAACATGCATGCATGCATCCTCGCACAAAGTGCTTCACAATACTAAATTTGCAATATGTTAAAATATATATGTATTGCTTAAAACGAATATAATTAAAGTGTGACCTATAGTAATATTAATAGGCAACACTAATAATAATTTGTTGTCATATATTAAAAAATAACAAATTAAAATATAGTTTCTGTAAAAAATTTTATAAGCAACAATTATATCCTTTACTAATTTAAACAATAATTAAGGATATAATTTAAACAAATTATATAAAACAATTATATAATTTGTTATATATATATATAACAAATAAATAATTTTATGCATATATTATACCTTTTATAATATTTTAGGGGGAAGAAAGTTGATATATAATAAGACTTAGGTTTATACACAGGCGCCAAAAATGTTGTGGAATTTTAACTTTCCCTTTGAAAAATTAAAAACTCTTCGGTGACATTACGACTCACTTACCCTTCTCGTTGTATCCGTCGATCTCAATAGTACACGTGATCTTTAGCCTATTGCTTATTTTTTGGGTTTTAAAAATATAATGCAAACCCAAGCACGTGATCTTCAGCGTATGCTTATTTTTTGGGTTTTAAAAATATAATGCATCTGTATGTTTGTTTATGCTTGTCGTCCACTAATGAGAAAAGTTAAGATTTGCGCTGAATACGGTTGGAAGAAAACATATATCACAAATCTCTTTATCTCTAACTTATACTCAAGTTTTAAACTTAATTTAAATTAATTAATTTTAATTATTATAATTTAATTTTAATTTTAAAATTAGATTAAATCTTAATAATTATAATAATTATATTTTATTTATTTATTTATATATCACTATCAAATCGGTAGGGTTGGTTTGGTTTTTAAAATATTGATAGTTAGTGAAAAATAAGGAAATCTCAACATAATCAAGCTTGGACTAAATTTTGCTTATAATAATAGTTGGATAAAACACATTTTGTAATTTTATTGGACCAGATGATCACTGGAATTTATGGTGATATATTTATGGTTTGTGACAATTATAGACTGAGTTGTTATGAGTAAAATGGGTCGAATGTTAAATCATCGATTTTCAATTACTACGATTGAAATAGTTTATCAATAAAACGAGCTCAATTTGATTATTGATTTGCGCATATGTCGAAAAAAATTGAAAAATTTATACTGAGTTTCGAATGTTTGACTGCTCTAGCATGCCACCCTTGCGGAGTATGTACTTGGACATCACTCAGGATGTCGAATACGTGTCTTGCGAGAGTGTGGTGCTACACGATTAGTATAGCATACTGGTTGACTAGTATGCATTAAAGACATTAGATTCACTAGTTGTTGAAATATTGGTCGACCGTGGGCATATTGGTCAATCAATATAATATATTAATTGACCAGTACATCAACCATTATTGTAACAAACTCACGATACATCAATTTTGATAACTAGAGCTTATACTAGTTGACCACTAACTTATACAAGTCAACCAATCAACCGAAAAATACGATTTTAACAAATTTAAATGCTTAGAAATAATTTTTAATCTAATTATGATTTTAACACTTCTCAAAATGTTTCCTTTAGAGTGATTGAAAGATAAATAGGATTTTCTATTAGAATCATAAGCTTTAACGCCTCTTGATGACTCTAAGACTCATGTAATAAAGTGAAATGAAATATTTATACATAGTGAGCTTTTTAGAGCATCAAATTAACAAATGATATTACCATTAATATTATAAACTAAAGAATGATCTTGATAATCCCTTATCTTCTTTTGTTCTTGGTTTGATCTTCATTTCAATGGTAGTAAACTTCAACTTCTTTTGATTAACTTTATAAGTTATCTTCTTGAGATTATAACATTATTGACTGCTAGTCCTACTAGAATTTACACTAATTCTTCAGCCTATGTCGTACTGAGACCTCCTCTTCCTGCAGTCCCTTGGAACAAGTTAGTTTGGACCAAAGGGGCCAACCCTAGGCATGCCTTTATTTTGTTGCTAGCTGTCCTTAATAAGCTCCAGACTAGGGACCAGCTCCGGTATACTTATATCCCAAATCATTGTTCCTTATGCCTTTCGGATAATGAGTCGTCTAACCATCTCTTTTTTTAATGTTCCTTTTCCAAATCGGTATGGTTACAATGCATCTCCCACTTTCAGCTTAATATTCCTCACCTTCACAATCTCCCAGCTGTTATCCATTGGTTCAGCCAGCCCCAAGGCCACAGGAACTTTGACCTTAATATTTTCCTCATTCCTCGTTGTTATTGTTTATACCTTATGGTATGAACGAAACCTTAGAACTTTCAAAAATGCAGCTTTGGAAGAGGGGAACATTATTACTAACGTGATCTTCCAAGTACGAGAACAACTCAGCTTAAACACGGAGAGCAGGTAATGGGAGGTTGTTGTTCATCCTTTCCTTGTATCTTCTTCTTTCTTTTTGCAGGTACCTCTTTCGTTGATCGATCGTAATTGTGTTTAATCTCCACCTCCTCTTGGATACCGCATCAGTGTGACTTTTGTAGTTGTGATAGTGTCTTCAAAATCCATACCTTTGTCTTTCTCTCCATTGGAGAGCCTCTTCTTACTGTTTTGTCGTGACTTTTGTATTTGATTGCATAATCTGGTGTTTATGTCCTTATCCTGTTTTGGGTGTGTTGCTGGTAATCTTGTCATCTTGTTGGGAGCTGTGGTTGTTGGATGTTTCAGTCTTGTGTGTGTTGTTTGGTGAGGGGCAGTCTTGGACCCCTCATGCTGCTGCCAGTTCCTTTAGTTAGGCTTAGAAACTGTTGCTTTGGCAATATTTGATGTACATATTTTTCATTAATTTAATCTTTCTGATTTATCAAAAAAAATAAACTTATTAGTAGTAATTATGCTTTTGTTATCATAAAACAACAACTGAACCTCCCTTGGTTCAATGATCTACCCCTTATTGATGATAAAAAGCCATATATGATAATAGGGAGCAATAATAAAATTAACGGTTAATTACAAAAAAAAAGCCCAAACTTTTGTCAATTTTTTAATTATAGCGCAAACATTAGAAAATAGCAATAAAATGTCCAAACTTTTAATTTTTTTTCAATTATAGCCTAAACTTCAAAAAGTAGCATTAAAATATTCAAACTTTCAATTTTTTTCCAATTCTAAACCGACGTTAATGTTTCCATTAAGTTTGCTGACGTGACTTGACACGTGTTTCAGAAACCTTAATTATTAATACACATAAGCCAAAATTGAC
>JANZLH020000098.1:59031-72772 GCA_026770325.2 Erythroxylum fimbriatum
GTAAAAATAAAATTAAAACAAATGAATAATTAAAAACAACTCAAATATAATCCTTGAATCTAGTCGGCCGTGAGGTAATTCGACGTGATCTTTTCGGAGTAGCGACCTCAACCTCGTGTAGCGCATCAGCAACCTAACATAATCACTAGCAAGTTCACGATTCTGTACACACATTCCTACCTTATGTTTTTTGGAGAATGCTTGCGCAATCTAAAAAAATTTCAAGAATATAATTTTGTCAAGGATTAGGACTCAAAATGCTGACCATATTGCTACGGCAACATTCGTTAAGGGTTATTTCTTAAAAAAAAAAAATCGTTAAGGGTTTCTTTGAGGGCATAAGTGAAAGCCAAGAGCAAGCGTTTCAGAAAGGAAAAGACAGCAGAAGAATATTAAATATTTTTTTAGAACAAAATTAGACCTATGGGATGCATATATAAAAAGGAAAACTGAAAAAAGTAAAGAAAATACACAATTGATAAATTCAAGAATTTACAAAGATTGAAAAGACTAATAACGATAATAGGTTCATGATGAAGTTATTTTTCAGGCCCAAGTTCTGTTTAAACGTTAAGCCTATGTTAAGGCTCCAATGGGTTTAAACCTAAGGGACTATGTTAGGAGGAAGTGTGTTTAATCCTTGATGGGATCAACGAAATGGACTTGGTTAAAATAATCAAAGTGGACTTAAGTTTTATAATAGATCTTGTTTTATTAGTTTGAGTCAAATCCTTTCTTAACTTATTAAATTAGGTTAATTAAAAAAATTTCCAACTTTAATCATTTTTCAATTATAGCCTGTGATAATTAAATACTCAAATTTTAAGCTTTTTTCAATTCTAGCTCGACGATAATATTGCTGTTAACGTTGCTGACATAGCTTGTCGTATAAGATATAAATCTTAAACACTTATGCACATCATACTTAATTAAGTTTCACTAATTAAGTTTTACTAAACTACTTCGTTTTTTAATTGAAATCCCTAATTTGTCATACCAGTGCAAGATGACAACGATACTCAATCATTCTATTGTGAGACAACAATGGCAGAGTTTCTAACAATCTGAATGAAATCTCAATTTGCCGCCTTAGGCTCTCTTTTTTTTTGTAAGATAATGAACTGATTTAGGGTTTTCAATTTCAACGATTTAAGCAGCAAATTTGATTTAGAGATTTTAATCCTAAAATGAAGTAATTTAGTTAAACTTAATTAAATCTGACTTATATAAGTTTTTAGGATTTCTTTCTTATATGATAAGTCAAATCAACAATGTTAACGGAAATATTAATGTCAGACAATAATTGAAAAATATTAAAAATTTAAGTATTTAATTGTTACTTTTTTAAGTTTAGATTATTATTCTAATTTGAATCAAAGTTGAATTTTTTTTACAATTATATTTTCTTACACGTGAATGTTGAAACTACAGAGGTCGAAGCAAGGCTTAACCCTTGTATAGAGAAAATTTCGGACCGCTCTGTTGAAGTTTTTTATTTGTATTGACATCGGACAGCCCTTAAGAGAGGTTAACAACTCATAAAGTATTGGATCTTATCTTATGGAAGTATATCTCACGCCAGAACAACAGTCAAACAATTTTGGTAGGAAGGAAGATTAGAATTTAGAGACCGGCATTGTGTTTGAAGTGCTAATATTACGTACACGGTGCCAAGTTTTTGTAAAGTCACTCACCCTCCACTCCAGGGTCACCAATTTGGAAAAGACACAAGCATAAGCATGTCACGTGGATGTGTAGGTTGAAACAGTCCATATGAAGGAATTGCTCTATCCCACACTTCAAACCTCTTTTTTTGGGCCTCATGCCATATAATTTGTGTCAACTCTGTCGGTCTTTTGAGCCCTACCCACGTTCCAACTACGAAATTGTAAGCCATTAACCAACCAAACCATCATGTCAGGTACGTTATGTGGGGTTGTAACATCATGGGCCGTTTGAAATATTGATTTCTTTTCTTTTAGTTTTCATTTGAGACAAAAACTATGAAGGTCTAAATCATTCAAAATGTTTCATTTTAACTTTTTTTTAAAATGTTAACTATCTAAATTTTTAAAATTCAAATAAATAAAGAAGAAAATCACTAAGAAAAAAGTAAAGATTCATCTTGCTGTTAGATATCTATGGAGAAAATTAGGTGGAGGAATATAGACAATAACAAGATCAAAACCTCAATAAAATCACACAAGTTCTTTGTTTGAAAATTACGGATTCCTCAATCGTCACTTAACTTGCCATGTTCTTGATGATCATCGTATCATTACCCAGGTATTTGTTGGCCATCTGGGTGATCTTAATCTCGCTGCCATTTCCATTGCCAGTACTGTCTTCAGTTTCCTAGTAATAACTGTATAAAAATATCAAAATTACCTCATCATTCTTATTGTTTAGTTTGCTTTGGAAACGTTTTGTAGACAAGCTTATAGAGCAAAGTTTGGTATTACCTCTTGGGCATGCATGTATCAACAACTTTCGTGAATTGTCTTGTTTTTATACTCTATTTTGTTGCTGCATGCCCATGTTAATATTGTCCGTAACTCCCATAATGAAGCTAATTGGACAGCCTACAAAGGTAACAAAGCAGACAGATCTAGTGGCCGTGTCGCTGATATCATTTCACTTTAGGTTGCTTCCTCCTTTTTTTTGTTTTCCTTTTGCCTTTTGGTACTTTCTCTCGTTATTCTATTTTTTATGTCAAGGTTGCTGTTCATCAGGTATTACTATTATCTTATGTCACTTGCTCTCTCCGCTTTTCCAATAGCCCTCGTTTTTGTTCCTTCCTTTATCTTAGTTTTTGATTTCAATTAATACCAAGTTAGGTATAAGAGGTTAAATTGGCGCCCAAATCATAAGGACTTTATGACAAGGTCATTAATATCAGTTACATAAGAGAAATCTCCAAAAGTTGAAGGTCACTCTCCATAACAAGAGATGGAATACATTTAACAATGCAAAACAAATTTATACAAGCACAAAAATAATAGTAAAACACTCACTAAAAGATGGAGAACCAAATTCACGTGAGCTAAGACATTGACATTGTTACAAAAATACACCAAGAGAAACCATTATATAGTCCAAATAATTCAAAGATTTAGGACGAAAAGCTCAAGAAATCAAAGAAAATTATAAAAAAGAGTAAGAAGTAGCATAATATGGACATAGACAAACAAATATGTTAAAGGAATATATCTAATTAAGAAATAAGTAAAAGAAGAACCAATGAAAAGGGGAAAGGGGATGCTTAAGCCTACCACTTGGTAAGCTCGAGCTTTGAAGGAGAAAAAACATTTTGTGATTTATGTATGCACATTTAACAGGTAACAATTATGGGTCCAGTGTTATAAAAAATAAGTATTTTTAATAGCTTATTATTAATTGCGTGTATTATATATCTAAATATAATTTTCATTAGAAATGGGATCGACCTGGATTTTTATTTTTAATGTTTATATTGTTTAATTTTTATTATAATTTTTTTGTCATAAACTTATAGTTGAAGTGCTGTATTTTAGGGGCTTGATTCATTTATTGAGTTTGTGTAATTATTAAGATAGTGTAAAATGTTATTAAATTGAAACCACTAGGATAGTGCAATAAAAGAATATGTTATTGAAATTGAACATTATTTAGCGTTTTAACCAAACTTTTGATAGAAATATTAAGTCGAGATTATTGAAGAAGTTAAAAAAAGTTGAAAAAAATATTTACAGTAGAATTTAGTAAAATTGAATTTTATGTGAATTGTGTATGTTTTTGAATAATTTTAGATATATGAAAATTAATAGATATGTGACTTTTAGTTTCGACAACACCTATATATAACTCGAAATTATATTGTAGATGTATTTTTTTAGATGAGAATTTCATATATATGTTTTGTGTGTTAAATAAATGGATTTTGTTGTTTATATGATTTAATGCTTTAAAAATGCGATGGTTGTGCATGGTTATGAGGCCAGATGATGAGTATGGTTAGTCAGAACATACTAATCGACGCTAAAATGGCCGTTTATCATTCTGTTCTTGGAAGTTGGAACACTCTTTGGAGCCAAATGCTGATTGCTGCGTGTACAAGTACATGACATGGTGAATTAACAGGTACTAGTATAGGCATGCATGTACTATTCTGCTGTCTAGGATGCATTATTTGGAGTTAAATCTGAACGTATATGGATCCATTGACCAGAACAGATTAGTTGACACCAACCTTAACCGTGTATACGGAGTTATGTGGTTTAGTCGACACCATTTTATTTTGTATTTATATGATTTTGCTAAAATTATATAAATAAAAGTTTTCTTTCTTTGGTAGATATTTTGAAGAGATTAGTAGTGTCAATTAAGTAAAATGTTGTATAATTTTATCCTTTTTAGTTTTTTTTTTAAGTTTTTTTTCTTATTTGACAATAGCTAGGTAGGGATATTATTTTTTATTATTTTGTATATAATGTCAGGAATTTCATATTGAGCAAGTAAAGGATGTTAAAATGATTTATAAATGTATGACAAACCTTTCCTTATAAGATGCCTTTTGGGACGGAGTTAGGTCCAAATTTATTATGATATCAGAGCCTAAACTTATTTTAATGGTTGGAGGTGGTACCCAGCCTGTTGTAACCCTCTATTCAATATGCCTATTAGATGTCTAGTTGAGAGACATGTGTCAAGAATCTCACATTGAGCAAGTAAAGAATGTTAAAATGGTTTATAAATATATGACAAATCTCTCTTTATAAGGTACCTTTTGTGGTAGAATTAGACTCAAATTTATCATGATATCTGAGCCTAAACTTATTTCAATGGTTGAATGTGGTATCCTACCTATTGTAACTCTTTGTTCAATATATCCATCAGATGTTCAGCTAAGGGAAGTATGTCAAGAACCTTACATTTAGCAAATAAAAAATGTTTAAATGATTTATAAATCAATGGCAAACATCCCCTTATAAGTCATCTTTCGGGTTGAAGTTAAACTCAAAATTTATCATATGCTAACATTGAGAAAGAGGAGGTTGAGAACATAAGATGAGATTAAGTTTTTATTATTTATATTAGTTGGATCCTACTATCTTATAAATAGATAATTTTTTAGTTTAATAAATTTTATAGAATTTTTTAATTATTATTTGATATTGACTTTAATGATTGTTTTATATGCTCGTTAAAAAGTAGATATATTAAGACTTTTAGTTATTTAAATCATTTGTAAAAATGCATTAACATGTATTTAATTTTGACCTGAATGTGAGTTTGAGAAATTAAAACTAGGATTGACATTAACAGAAAAAAGAAGAAAACAGTGATTATTTAAAACTCTTTGGACTTGACATGTTCTAATTTTAACGACACAAGGTGGATAATTGATTGAGGTATACAGTATGGAAATTAGTTCAGATGCCATGTTATGGTCTAGGGCTTATTGTACATGTATAAGTCGAGCGGTGGGGTTAATTGGAGGAGGAAAGTAAAGTGGACGGCTGACATGGGTGTCTCTCCCTTTCACTGCAATTAAAGGGGCAAGGCATGATGGTCTGGTTTGAAAGCTCAAGTCCCACCCCGAAAAATAGTTGAGTGAAGACAATCCTGAGTGGGGTAAGCTGAAGCTTAGCTTTATGAAAAGTCGGTGGCATGCTGATTCGCTCATCTCATGAAAATCAAGGTGGGTTATGTTAATCTGACTAGACTATTGTTTGTCGCACTTGGAATTTATTCCATACCCTTCCTCAAAGTCATATAACATGCCGTTGTCATATTATTATACTTTTAGCCTGATTAGCAACACATTACGATTCTTTCAAAA
Organism: Erythroxylum fimbriatum; assembly: GCA_026770325.2. Lineage (NCBI taxonomy): Eukaryota > Viridiplantae > Streptophyta > Magnoliopsida > Malpighiales > Erythroxylaceae > Erythroxylum > Erythroxylum fimbriatum. The sequence goes on from JANZLH020000098.1 coordinate 64,853, forward strand.
TTAAAATAAACCCCCTTTTTCTGGTCAATTTGCTCATACTTATTTCAATAATTTAGATTATCTCATGAGTTTAGGTCACTCGAATCAATCGGTCTGGTTCCGTAAACATATCGCAACGTTGCATGTACTTTGTTCTCAATAAAGAACCAACCAGAGTTGGTCATGCCGTCAGTCGCATGACTAATCCTGCACTTAACAAAAGTAAAATAGCTAGTCAAGCGCACAAGCAACAGCAAAACAGGAATTGAACTGCTAAGGCTGACTAGTGGAGAAGTTTTAGTGTTATTCTTCTTAAATTATCTACCCTTATAGCCTCTTCAGAAACTAGCCAAACTTAGAGAAAAGAAGCCATTACTAAACATGCTATCAACTCTATGTTGGTATCACTTTCTAATACTAACAGCCGATGGTGGCACCTATTGCCTTCGTTCTTGGAATGCATGCCATCTCTGAGGATGCCCCAGATTGTATAGGCATGCACAATAAGAATAGAAGAATCCTAATATTCTTTGATCATTGATGAGGTAGATGCCAATGATAATGCTTAAAGTGCACTTAGTGGCAAACGTAGATTACAATCAAGAACCAAATTGCAGTAGAAATTAGGGACAAAAGTGGTGGCTTCAACGATATGGACGGCTGGTATGACTAAGAATTTGAAAAAACAAAAGGGAATATGCAAAAAGCCAAACAAAGAGCACAATTCCGCACTCCCACTGGCTGTGGTGAGCCATAAAGGCCGGAAACACATCTGAAACCTTATCTACAACACCTCTTCGCACTCCATCATTTGGCAACTTCTACAAAGCCATGATAATGTATCATCGTCATCATCATATCATGTATCTTTTCGTATCGCATGACCCATCATGCCAAATCATTTAAGGGCCCCACTTTGTCTATTCTTTGCCAACATTACACGTGTCAGTCGGACGATTGGCACTTTGGCACTTCTTGTTACTTGGATCAACTAGAAAGACCAGGAGCAGTAGTGCCACTGTGCTAGTACTAAGCATCCTTGAGATTTCCTATTCGCTTTACTTTGTCCGTTGGGTTAGCAGAAATATTAGGCTAATAGCAAACCTAATTATTCCAATCATCCTTTAGACCAAGTGAATATCTTTCTGCTATGTAATCATATACACTTACGTACAAGCCAAGATCAATGTCTATTAGTGCCAGACTTGTAACTGAAGCTTGGGAAGCTAAACAACTTTTCATGACCTAATCAATCATAAATTACTTTAGGCTGCGTCCATTGTCTTTGCAGCAAATCAAGGGAAGCAAAAGGGCTAAGTAAAAACCATAGAGATGAATCGCTTCACTAATTATCCGTGGTTAGAAGTTTCATATATTGACAATCACGATGACCCACCTGCAGGGTGGCAAAATTGCTCTTACAGATTCGTCGGTGGATTGTATGTACAATTTCAGGTGCGATTTCCCATCGTCTGACATGTTAGCTTCCAGAAATCCAAGCCTGTGCACAATCACAGGTGAGATGTGTACCTGTTAACTAAGGCAAGACTATAGAATATAAATTCAAAACTCGAATCAACTTGAGAGGGACATTAAGCCAAGAACTTATGGTTCCTGTTAGTGAAATTGCGTTTCATGTGCACCATTATATGTTCTTTGAAGTTGGTATGCTGTCTCTAAGAACAACAGCCAAATATGATTATATTTCGTTCTTTAGTAGTCACCAAAAAAATTTTATAACATGAGATAAGCTGATATTTATTATCCAAATATCAACCCTGAAATGAAATAATAAAAATATTTAATTCCATGACTTCAACCAATAAAATCAAATTAAATATTTTACATTGTAATTGTGAACTTTAAAATTCATTAACTTTAGTATCTACCTAATACACCTCTTTAGTAGAGGATCGATCGTACCATTCCAACTGGAAGTTAATCTACACCACATTATTGCACGTACAATATCAAACCACATGCTACGCATTCCAACTATTAAAGTTGATTTCCACGTAGAATATTATACATAATCCTATTGGAATTTAACTGTCATCAAATCACTAATGCAAGGAAAAATAAAAAAAAAACTTTTTTTTTACATATTTCAATTGGATATCAATAATTGCATAATTTGAATAAAAACACAAATTGCAAAATATTGAATCATACATGATTCGTGTTTTCTGTTGAAATCTTTTGACAAGTTCTTTACCGTGTTAACCACAAGTTGTTCACTCATTCAGCCTCTAACAGCATCCATCAAAGCAATTTCTCAACTTTTGAGAGGAAGAACAAGAAGTGCTAGCTTTTTTATTTGTTCTTCCTATTAATAAAAAAATCATTAGGAATTTTTAATTTTATTAAAATCAGCCTCTTTAATTATAATTAAAATCAAATTTTTATTATAACTAATTTAAATTTAAATTTAATAAAATCAAATACCTCATATTTGATCCCTAAAGTTTCTCAAATTTTATAATTAAGTCCAACTTAATTAAATTGATTTTTTTTTTCACAAATTACTCTTTGATATGTAGCCCATTAGGTTCTTAATGTATTAGCGATGATTATAAATTATAATTCTAATTCACAATAATAAATTAAAACTCCCTTTAATTTATCTTTAATTCTTCAATTAAACAATTTATAATCATAGATTAAGATTGACATCTAGTAATATGTTATGATCACCCAAATATTAGAAATGTCAAGGTGATTTGACTTAACCTGTCTATGCATGGTTATGATGTATAATTTAATCCTTTCGTCATCTAATATTCCAATTAGACAGAGTAAGGTTATAATGTTTACTCTTTTAGTCCAATCATATTCATTCTTGCTAATTAGTAATTAATTTATAATTGAAATTTAAAAACGTCTTTTTCAAATGTCAATTCACTCTAGGCAGGGAATTCCATAAATCACTACTAATCAATAACCGTAGAATATTCTCTCCAATGACTTTAGAGTGACAAATCCTATATTAACTTCCTCAACTATCTTCATATAGTTCTTATTGCATCCAAGTACTACCGACTGAATTATCCTAGGATAGTTCATAAGTAGCATCCAAACACAGTAATTCTCACACAAGATGCCTTGATAATCTCAAATCTAAGGATTAATTATACAATCATCATTATGAGAAAATTCACAAACACATAAGTAATATTTCATTTAGGATTCTCATAGTAGGCTCAGTTCAGTGACTTATTATATAATAATCACCCATATATTAGTTTAAGTATCTCCATACTTTAATTTATGAGATTAATTATTTTCTTCATAAGAAAGAAATATAATGTGTGCCAGTTTTACCGTTTCAACAATATTCCATTTTAATGAAACTACAACTAGAAACATTTAGAAATAATGTGTAAATATAAATTGAATCTCACAATTATGATATCATCATAATTTTAATTACATAGTAATTATTCCAGGGATTTTACGTATAGTATTAAAACATCAAATATAATTAACATAATACATGATTAGTTTAAATATCTCCATACTTTAATTTATGAGATCAATTACTTTCTTCATAAGAAAGAAATATAATGTGTGCTAGTTTTACCGTTTCAACAATATCCCATTTTAATGAAACTACAACTAGAAACATTTAGAAATAATGTGTAAATATAAATTGAATCTCACAATTATGATCTCATCAGAATTTTAATTACATAGTAATTATTCCAGAAATTTTACGTATAGTATTAAAACATCAAATATAATTAACATAATACATTATTAGTTTAAATATCTCCATACTTTAATTTATAATATCAATTACTTTCTTCATAAGAAAGAAATATAATGTGTGCCAATTTTACCGTTTCAACAATATCCTATTTTAATGAAACTACAACTAGAAACATTTAGAAATAATGTGTAAATATAAATTGAATATCACAGTTATGATCTCATCATAATTTTAATTACATAGTAATTATTCAAGGGATTTTACCTATAGTATTAAAACAACAAATATAATTAACATAATACAAAAGATAAAGAATGTCTTTTTCATTAATAAATAATAATGTAATACATCAAATTGCATCAAAATGATTGGCTATAAGGGCATAAATTAACAATCTCCCACTTGCACTAAAGTCAATAACCTATGTATCTATTATCATATCCATCCATGAGTTTATCATGTCTCTGTTGAGACAGTGGCTTAGTGAGAGGATCGATAAGATTCTTTTTAGTGAGAACTCGCTCCAATATTATGTCTTTTCGTTCCACTATCTTCCTGATCAAGTAAAACTTCCTGAGTATATGTTTGGACCATTGATGAGACCTTAGTTCCTTTGCCTGTGAAATAGCATCGTTGTTGTCACAGTACAATACTATAGGTTCAACAATGCTAGGAACTACTCCAAGTTCAGTAATGAACTTCTTAATCCAAACTGCTTCCTTTGTCACCTCTGACACTGAAATGTACTCTGCCTCAGACGTTGAATCTGTAATGGTTGGTTGTTTAGAACTCTTCTAAGTTACCACACCACTATTAATTGTGAAGATGTAACCTAACTGTGATTTGCTATCATCAAGATTTGACTGGAAACTAGCATCTGAATATCCTTAAACTCTCAGTTCAACTTCTCCATATACTAACAAAACATTAGTTCTTCTTAAGTATTTTAAGATGTTTTTCACAAATATTCAGTGACCTTCACCTAGATTAGCCTGAAACTTGCTCGTTATACTTAAAGCATACAAGACATCTGGTCTAGTACATAGCATCACATACTTGATAATTGCCGAAGCATATGGAATACAATTCATTTTATCTCTCTCTGTTAGTTTCTTTAGACACATACTCTGTGAGAGAGAAATCCCATGCGATATGGGAAAGAATCCCCTCTTAGAATTCTCCATGCTAAAACTCTTTGGCACCTTGTTTATATATATAGATTAGGACAACCCAAGCAGCCTCTTTAATATACCTCTATAGATTTTTATTCTCAAAATATAGGTTGCTTCTCCCATATCATTTATGGAGAAATTCTTAGATAACCAAACATTTATGGACTGTAGCATAGGGATGTCATTTCTAATTAGCAATATATCATCCACATATAACACTAAGAAAATGATTGCACTCCCACTAACCTTCTCATAAACACATGGTTCATCCATATTTTTGATAAAATTAAACTATTTGATTGTCTCATCAAAATAGTTATTCTAACTCTGTGACGCTTGCTTAAGTCCATAAATGGATTTTTGTAATTGGCATATTTGATTAGGAAATCTCTTGGATTCAAAACCTTTAGGTTGTCTCATCCTCTTGCCAATTCTCATTAAGAAATGCAATTTTGACATCCATCTGCCAGATCTCATAATCATGATATGTAGCTATAGTCAATAAGATCCTTATGGACTTTAGCATAGCTACTAGTGAAAAGGTTTCATCAAAATCAACTCCTTGTTTTTGTTTGTAACCTTTAGCTACTAACCTTGCTTTGTATGTATGTACATTACCATCCATGTTAGTTTTTTTTCTTAAAAGCCCACTTACATCCAATAGGTACAATACCATCAGGCGCATCCACCAAAGTTAATACTTGATTAGTGTACATGGATTCCATTTCAAATCTCATAGTTTCATGTCATTTTAAAGAATCAATGTCAAATATTGCTTCTTTAAAATTTATAGGCTCATTATGTATGAGCGATACATTATCCTTCCCCTGTTCTATATGTAGATCTAATCTCATGGGGGGTGATGTATCCTACCAATGCATCGCACACTATGTCTCTCTTAAACTCTCAGTTGTGTATCATATATATAAACTTGAGGTTCTTGTTCCATCTCGATGTATCTTTATGGCTCTTGAATTTCACTAAGTTCAACCTCACTCCTACTACTTTCTTTAAGAATAAATTCTATTTCTAAGAATGTAACATGTCTTAAGACAAACACCTTTTGCTTAATATGATGGTAAAATTGATATCTGAAACTCTCTTTCAGATACCCCATAAATTTGCATTTATCTAATTTAGCTTAAAGTTTATCAGATATTGCATGCTTTACATAAGCATCACATCCCTAAATCTTTAAGTGTGACAATTTTGGTATTCTACCAGTCCATATCTCATATGGTATTTTGTCAACCGATTTGGATAGAACTCTATTTAGAAGGTAAATGGCGGTTTCGATGGCATATCCCCAAAAGGAGAAATATAAGTGTCTTAATACTTTTACTAGTTTGTTTCTCAACCTCAAGTCTAAATTCCTTGAACTTTTCAAAAGATTCAGACTTTTGTTTCATTAAGTACCAATAACCATATCTAGAATGATCTTCTGTGAACGTAATGAAATACGAGTATCCACCTCGAGCACTAGTGGACATAGGTTCACACACATCTGAATTTATTAATTCTAGTAACTCACTAGCACATTGCTCCTTTCCACTAAAGGGTAGTTTGGTCATCTTTTTCAATAAACAAGATTCACAAGTTTCATATGATTCATAATCAAAAGGATCTAAATATCCTTTTTTATGTAACTTTGTGATTCTAGTTTCATTGATATGACTTAACCTACAATGCCATAAATAAGATGGATTTTGTTCACTTAACTTTCTTTTCTTGCTATTTATGTTAAAAAATCATCCTTTCAAGATCTAACTCATACAAATCATTTGTAAGTAATCTAGATCCATAATAAACATCATCGTTATATAAAGAACAACTGTTATTCTTAATAATGAAAACAAATCCATTCAAATCCACAGAAGAAATAGAAATGATGTTTTTTTGTAATAACAGGGACATAATACCTATTATTAAGTTCTAATATAAGGCCAAAATGCAAAGCTAAACTATAAGTTCCTATAGCTAATGCGACAACTCTTGCTCTATTGCCAACTCGCAGGTCAACTTCACCTTTCCTTAATGATCTACTCTATGTTAGCATATGCATGTTATTACATACGTGAGAACCACATCCAGTATCTAATACCCAAGTATGTGAAACAGAAGTAGAAAGATTGATCTCAATCATAAACATACCTAAAGAGATAGTTTCTTTAAGCTTCTTATCTTTTAGGGAAGTAAGATAAGATGAGCATGTCCTCTTCTAGTGTCCATTAACGCCGCAGTGAAAACATGTACCCTTGTCATTGCTCTTCTTCTTGACACCTCCTTTGGGCTTTACTACACTAGTAGAAACCTTCTGTTTCTTATTCTTATTCTTCTTAGAGCCCTTTTTCTTGCCTTTGGAAGAATTCACAACAAGTACAGAACTAGGTACTTTCTTAAGGCACTCTTCCGCAGTGTTAAGCATATTCAACAGTTTAGGCAATATTATGTCCTTCTGGTTCATGTTGAATTTCATAATGAACTGTGAAAAACTCGAACTTAATGACTACAACACTAGATCAACGCTTAACTCATGGTCCATGACAAAACCTAATTGGGCTAATTTTTTAATATTCCCAATCGTCTTCAACACATGCAGGTTAACTGAAGATCCTTCTGCCATCTTGAATTGAAATAGCAACTTAGAGATTTGATACCTTTCCACCCTACTATGTGCACCAAATAACTCCTTGAGATGCCAAATCATAAAAGGTGTGTCCATATTCTCATGCTGCCTTTGTAGCTCAAGAGACATGTTTGCCAACATCACACATGTGGCTTGCTCAACATCATCAATATAACATTGATATCTCTCCCAAACCTGATCAGTCGCATCTAAACTTAGTGACTACAACACTAGATCAACGCTTAACTCATGGTCCATAACAAAACCTAATTGGGATAATTTTTTAATATTCTCAATCGTCTTCAACACATGCAGGTTGACTGAAGATCCTTCCGCCATCTTGAATTGAAATAGCACCTTAGAGATTTGATACCTTTCCACCCTACTATGTGCACCAAATAACTCCTTGAGATGCCAAATCATAAAAGGTGTGT
>JANZLH020000098.1:72872-84495 GCA_026770325.2 Erythroxylum fimbriatum
GATATGACCTAACCTATAATGCCATAAATAAGATGGATTTTGGTCACTTAACTTTTTTTTCTTGCTATTTATGTTAAAATTGGCCTTTTAAGATCTAACTCATACAAACCATTTGTAAGTAATCCAGACCTATATCATCTTTATAAAAAGAACAATTGTTATTCTTAATAATAAAGACAAATTCATTCAAATTTAAATAAGAAAAAGAAATGGTTTCTTGTAATACTTGGAACATAATAACAATTATCAAGTTTTAACACAAGGACAAAAGGCAAATCTAAACTACAAGTTCTTACAGCTAATGCAACAACTCTTGCTCCATTGCTAACTCGCAGGTCCACTTCGCCTTTCTTCAACGATCTACTCCATGTTGACATTTGCTTGTTATTACAAATATGAAAACCATATCCAGTATCTAATACTCAAGTATGTGGACCAGAAGTAGAAAGATTGATCTCAATCATAAATGTACCTGAAGAGACAACTTCCTTAAGCTTCTTATCTTTCAGGGTAGCAAGATAAGATGGGTAGTTCCTCTTCCATACATTAGTAGAAGCCTTCTGTTTCTGTTTCTTGTTCTTATTCTTCTTAGAGCCCCTTTTCTTGCTCTTAGAAGAACTCACAACAAATACAAAATTGGGTTCCTTCTTAAGGCACCATATTCAGCAGTTCAGGCAATGTCATGTCCTTCTGGCTCATATTGAAGTTCATAACGAACTGTGAAAAGCTCGAGTTTAGAAACTACAACATTAGATCAACACTTAACTCGTGGTTCATGACAAATCCTAATTAGGATAATTTTTCAATATACCCAATCATCTTCAAAACATATAGGTTGACTGAAGATCCTTCTGTCATCTTGCATTGAAACAATGGCTTGGAGATTTCATGTCTCTCCACCCTACTTTATGCACTAAACAACTCCTTGAGATGCAGAATTATAGTAGGTACATCCATGTTCTCATGCTGCCTCTGAAGCTTAGGAGACACGCTAGCCAACATCACTCATATGACGTCATCAATATTAACGTTGATACCTCTCCCAGACTTCATCAATTGCATCCTAGTATAGGTTCTAGTGAAGTAGGATGGTCAAGAACGTAAAACTTCTTTTCTTGCCTAAGAACTATTCTCAAGTTTCAAAACCAGTCCGAGTCCAGTCAGCTTGTTATCATCCATGATGTTCCTCAACGTTAGGTTGATACTCAGATTCGATAACCGACCAAGATAAAAGGAGCAAGTATTAGTTTATATCCAAAATCAAATAAAATAAGGACTTTAAAATATTTGATTACTCCCACTATTTTATTCAAAATAATAGTCCTTACTATTAAATTGAAAATTTATCAAATAATTTCCTAGTGGACTAGGATCCCATTTAAAGTTAATTGATCTTAAGTTTGCTTAACAAACCAAATAAATTTAAATTAGGTAGATAACGACTTTATCAATCACATCTCATGTGACTCTTATATACGTTAGGTGACAACTCTTTGTCAAAATATATCATATTTATTATTCCTAACCCTACCTATAAATTCATAGGATCATGAGTTTGCTCATACAAATCATACAAATTTAGTTAAATAGGACTCATCAATTTAAGATAAAATATATTCGGGTTAAGATGACCTTAAGTTTACTTAACAATCCAAGCAATAAACAGAATTCTAGTTTTATTCTAAATAATAAAAGGCAACCATCACATTCCTAATGTGTACTTGATATTTAATAGAGGGATTTTAAATTTCAAAAATTTTGATCTCATTAAAATAATATAATCTTATTATATTAATAATTTCAAACATAATCTAATAATGAAAGAAATTATTCAAAACCTTTGCTTGATTCTAATTACCGATTTCATAACTTATTTAATTTAATAAATCAACTCTTGAATGATTAAATTAAATACAAAAAATATTCCTAATAAAAATACCTTTTGAAAATAATTTTTCAAAATTTTAAAAACAAATTCTCAATATTATTAGGAATATTAACAAATTCAATCTCCATTAACAAAATTTAATAGAGATTAAGATTTTTTAAAAAACGTTAAAAATAAAATAAAAAGGAAGAGAGGTTGCCTGGCGTGTGCAAAGCACGTGCCACAAGCCTGCTTGCTTCTGTGAGGGCGCGTGCAACAGGACATTGACTGGCGCGTGCCATCAACTTTTCATCTTTCGGTCGTCCAGTGAACGGTGTGTGCGCGCACACATGCCCATCGTTCTCTTTCTCCATAAACATCGAACTCTTCCTCTTCTTCAACGTTCCAATGCCTCGAAAGCTTCCTCTTCTCCAACGCTCCAACTGTTGGTGTGTCCCTCTTTCAAAGGGCATTAATCGACCTAGCGACGCATCCATTGGCGTCGTCGATGACCCACTGGCATCGCAGGCAATGCCTGGTGTCACCAGTGACTCACAGGTGTTGCAGGTAACACCTGGTGTCGCTAGCGCCTCACAACCGTCGTAGGCGATGACTATTTGCACATATGGGAGATAAACATCCATCTGAACCAATAAACATAGAAGGCAGAAAATGCAGGCAAAACATTGCAAGGAAAAACAATTTTTCAAATCCAAAAATCATGCATAGTTTTGCATAAACCATATAGCTAGTAGACGCATATACATGGAGCAAACGCAAGGCATGACAAATGGATAAGCAAATCAAGTTGTCAAAAGGAAACATGCACAAGTGATAGAAAATGATTTTCCATAACCTTCGTATACACACAAGGCAATATGACGAGTGTGTGTGCACACATTCCCATTGTTCACTTTCTCCATAAACGTCGAACTCTTCCTCTTCTTAAACGCTCCAACGCCTCGAACGCTTCCTCTTCTTCAACGCTCCAACTGTTGGCATGTCCCTCTTTCAAAGGGCATTAATTGACCCAGCGATGCCATCCATTGACATTGTCGGCGACCCATCGACGTCGCGGCAACGCATGGTGTCACCAGCAACCCATTGGTGTAACAGGCGACACCTGGTGTCACCAGTGACTCACAGGTGTCGCAGGCAACACCTGATGTCGCTAGCGACTCACAACCGTCATAGGCAATGACTATTTGCACATATGGGAGATAAACATCCATCTGAACCAATAAACGTAAAAGGCAGAAAACGTAGGCAAAACATCGCAAGGAAAAACAATTTTTAAATCCAAAAATCATGCATAGTTTTGCATAAACCATATAGCCAGTAGACGCATATACATGGAGCAAACGCAAGGCATGAAAAATGCATAAGCAAATCAAGTTGTCAAAAGGCAACATGCATTTTCCATAACTTTCGTATACACACAAGGCAATATGATTTTTACAATTTCCATATGCAAAAATGCAAAACATACACGCATGTGAACAGTTATGGAAACAATATCTAGATACAAGTTCTAATTTAATAATCTAGACACAACAAGTCATATGGAGACTCGTATGCCATTGATTCACGAACAAATATACAGGCATCAATAAAATTCCATATGCATACAAAAGATCAGTCCCAAAGCATGACAACAACAGTAAAAAAACCCTTAATATTTATCAAAAACAACAACAATCAAGCGTATAATTCAAATTAACAATTAACGGAGACTTTGATATCACTGTTAGAATTCAATCGTGATCAACGCACAAACGCAGTGGAAAACAAAATTTTTTTAATGGATTTCAATTGAATCTTGATAATTGCATAATTTGTATAAAAACACAAATTGCAAAATATGAATCATACATGATTCGCGTTTCCTGTTGAAATCTTTTAACAAATTCTTCACCGTGTCAACCACAAACTGTTCAATTGTCCAGTCTCTAACAGTATCCACCAAAGCAATTTCTCAGCTTTTGAGAGGAAGAACAAGAAGTTTATTTGTTTGTTCTTCCTCTTAATAGAAACGTCATTAGGAATTTTTAATTTTATTAAAATTAAAATTTTTAACTATAATTATAATCAAAATCAAAATCAAAATCTAATTATTTTAATTTTAATAAAATAAAATAAAATTTCTCATATTTGATCCCTAAAGTTTCTAAAACTTTATAATTAAGTCTAACTTAATTAAATTGATTTTTATTTCACAAATTGCTCTTTGATGTGTGACCCGTTAGGTTCCTAATATATTGACAATGATTATAAATTATAATTCTAATTCACAATTAGAATTAGAATTAAATAAATTAAAACTTCTTTTAATTTATCTTTAACTCTCCAATTAAACAATTTATAATCATAGATCAAGATTGGTGTCTAGCAGTATGTCATGATCACCCAAACATCAGGAATGTCAAAGTGGTTTGACATAACCTATCCATGCATAGTTATGATATATAATTTAATTCCTTCGTCATTTAACATTCCAATTAGACAGAGTATGAATATAATGTCTACTCTTTTGTTCCAATCACATTCGTTCTTGTTAATTAGTAATTGATTTATAATTGAAATTTGAAAACTTCTTTTCAAATGTTAATTCACTCTAGCTAGATAATTCAATAAATCACTACTAATCAAAAACAGTAGAACATTCTCTCTAATTGCTTTAGAGTGATGAATTCTTTGTGTTAACTTACTCAACTATCTCCATATGATTTATACTGCATTTAAGTACTACGACTGAATTATCTTTGGACATTTCATAAGTAATATCAAAACACAATAATTCTCATAAGAGATGCCTTGATAATCTCTAGTCTAAGGATCAATTATATAACTATTATTATGAGAAAAATCCACAAACACATAAGTAATATTTCATTTGGGATTCTCATAGTCAGATCAGTTCAGTGACTTACTATCTAATAATCGCCTACACATTAGTTTAAGTATTTTCATGTTTTAATTTATGAAATCAATTGCTTTCTTCATAAGAAAGAAACATAATGTGAGTCAGTTTTACCGTTTCAACAATATCTCATTTTGATGAAACTATAACTAAGAATGTTTAAGACTAACCCGTAAATATAAATTGAATCTTACAATTATGATTTCATCATAATTTCAATTACACATTAATTATTTCAGAGATTTTATCTTCAGCATTAAAATATCAAATATAATTAACATAATACAAAAGATAAAGAATGCCTTTTTCATTAATAAATAATAATGTCATACATCAAATTGCATTCAAATGATTAGTTGCAAGGGCATAAACTAACAAATCTAATTGCATTTTGTTCATCTTTCAAGTTTTATTAGTGTTTGTGGTTGAGAATGAAGCATGTGTCAAGTACGTTCCGCAATGAGAGTGATTCTTGATTAAATAGGACCAAATGGGAAAATACTTCTAGCATATAACTAGCAGCATAGTATGCTATTTGTTGTCTCTGCCAACTCTCTAAACCTGCAAACGTTGAATCGGTGCGGAATTCATCACTCATATATAGAATGACTTCAGTAGGTTTCCTTAATGTTTGTTTATACGAGAAAAAGCTGGATTTTTCTATAATATTTAAGTAGAGCCAAGTATGCATATGTGAAGTGGAAGATCATCGTAAAGTTTCGTGCAGCGAAAGGTCGTACGTATAACCACAGTACTTGGTTTTGAAAAAGTGAAAAAAGAGAAGAATCGGATAAGAAGCATCGAATAATTTTCTCAAGTGCGATAACGTTACATCCACTTCCCATGCGATTACACGTACGACATTTTAACTCTATACGTTGTACACTTGAACAGAGAATTAAGACAATTATATTTCCTGTCGCCACTTTCAACCTATGAGGAGATTATTGGACAAAGAGAGATGGGAATTTTTAACATACCATAAACCGGATTCGTCTACATACTTGCACCCATATCCTTTCTTCCGCTAATTATTAGTCCCCACAATTCTCGCTTAAACCCCAAACTATTTACACATTCGAAACCCGTTTCGTTTCTCTCAAGAAAAAGAAGCCACCAGCCTCCATTTATAGTTTCAAGAGTAACTCCAAAGCTAGAGTTTCTATTTTGCTAGCGATTGGTCTCACTCTTGCGACATGGTTTTTGGAAATGTCCATGGGGTTTGTAACGCAAGCCTTGGCCTAGGCCTAGGCTACAGTAAAGAGCAAGAAACTTGTTCTCAATCGGATAATCTGCATGAAAAGAAGAAGCCGTCATTGAAGTACGATCACTTGATCCCGTGTCTTACTTTAGGCCTACCAGAAGAGACGTTCCAATCAGTTGCAAAGATCGATCGGGATGTGCATCGACAGGCCTCTTCTCTCAGTCCAGTATCCTCGTTTTCTAACTCCAGTGTCAAGAAGGAAAGAGAGTCTTGTTACGGGGAAGAGGTAGATGCAGAGAGAGTCTCATCAAGGGCTTGTGATGATGATGAAGAAGCCAGTCCCAGGAAGAAACTTAGACTTTCCAAAGAACAATCGATCATTTTAGAGGAGAGCTTCAAAGAACACAGCACACTCAATCCTGTGATTGCACATCCCTTCCTTTTTGTCCATTTCCTTGTGTATTTCTTGTTGAATAGCATATGCTAGTTGTGTCACATCTGATTTTATCTTCCGGATGAAAATTATCAGAAGCAAAAGCAAGCCTTGGCAGAGCAGCTGAATCTAAGGCCACGACAAGTGGAGGTGTGGTTCCAAAACAGGAGAGCCAGGTTTCATATCCAACCACTTATAGTTTGTACTGTAATAAGTAATATATAAACTCTTCTGTGCTTCCAACCCAATATGTCCAAAGAGTATGAGATGGATTGAGTAATTGAGCCGTTAGCCCTTTGATTGTAACTATCAATTCTAACCTTCTGTAGGACTAAGCTGAAACAAACTGAAGTAGATTGCGAGTTACTAAAGAAGTGTTGTGAAACGTTAACAGAAGAGAATAAGAGGCTCCAAAAGGAACTACAAGAGCTTAAATCGTTGAAACTTGCCGGGCCCTTGTATATGCAGCTTCCGGCAGCCACCCTCACTATGTGCCCTTCTTGTGAGAAGATAGGCGGCGTCGTTGGTGTCGGCGGCGGCGTTTCTTCTGCGAGTACTTTCAGTATTGTTGGGACAAGACCTCCTTTTTACGATCCCATCACGCACCAATCCACACCATGTTAATTTGGCAACCTCTGATCGAGGCCTCAACACCATATTTTTGTTCGTGGCTTCTTGTGTCATACAAGTAAACATAGTTTGTAAATCTCTTCCTCTCTCTTTTTCCCTTCGTGATTGTAAATTCTTAGCAAAATTCAGCTAATTAAGCAGTTTTTCTAGCTAGTAATCTGTACTAAAACTCGCATCTCAATATTTTATTAACGAATTTTATATTGTTGTATCTTTTAACGTTTATGCTAATTTTTGCTCATTATATTAATGATGTTCAGTTGTGTTATCTTTGAATAAAAGTTGATCAATGCTATTCTCTTCAACAATCCACTGCGTAAATGGTTTGATGGAGAATTTCGTATTGCTTGAGTCTGATGACTGTGTTCTTAATTAGATGCATGAAATTTTGTCTCAAGATAGGGAATAATAATCTGTACCAACCATACATTCAGGAGGCGTTTGATTTGAAGGTTTGAGAATGAAGGAATGACATAATTGTAAAAACCAGTGTTTGCTTTGGGGTTTTCAATTCCAGAGGAACGGATTTGTCCCATTAAATTTGGGAATCTACTAAACCCACCAAGAAGAGTGGGTATCGAGTTTTCATTCTAATCTAAGTTTTTATAACGCTTATTTTTTACTCTTTTATCCCTAGCCTTTGCCCTACTATCCTCTTTACTTCCTTATCGCCTCTCAATTCCTTATGATCTCTCATCCTACCTTATTGCATCTCATCAACGAAGGAATTTTTTGTTCTGCGCCTCCAGGTATATTTTCTGAAATCTCTCATTTTAATTTGATGTTAAATGAACTGGATAGAACCTGTTTTCATCTCATCGTAAATGAGGCTTTTGCTCCTTTTTTTCTTATATATTCTCATTTTATGATTTAATCAAGAGAATAACTAAGTTTGATGATGTGAAAGTGCATATGGTTATAGATTGAACGAGAATCATAAAACCAATCTGCTCCTTTTTTTTCTTATAATTGTTTTGTGATTTAATTTGATTTTTCGTATATGGTTTTAACTCTTTAAAAAAAAGGAAAAACACATAGCGAATCGTCTTCTACGTTGGTGTTTGTTTATTTGTTTTGTAAAGCTCGTAATAGCTTTTAAGAACAACGAAACAGAAATACTTTTTACAGTTTTTAACTTTCATATAAAGACGCAAGCCCTTCATCTTTATCCAATGTCTTTCATAAAAGTCATGCCTTTTTTGTTTTGATAAAGCCTTAACCTTTGGATAAAGAGAAGAATTACATTTATTTGGTTTTACAATTTAACAATTGTATAAAGACGTTCTTGAATTTATTTGATGTTATTGTTTAACATCTATAAAATAGATATGTGGATGCTGTTCGAAATACGGAGAATGATCAAAATACAGTAAGTGGTGGTGAGTATGTTGGTGAATATGATTTATTATCTGACGAAGAAACAATGATGTGTGTTCGGATTCGCAAGCAACTCCAACTTACGTAAGCAACACAAATGTGAGAAATGTGAGTGCAAAGCAGAAACAACCATCAAGCAATAGTGGAGGGAATATAGCAAAAAGGAAGAAAATGTTGTCTATTTCAGCTTCTTTAGATATCAGGCCACAACTGCAAGAAATCAATTTTAGTTTTCGTACTTTTGTGGAAGGCTTTAATAGCAATTTCGCAACCATGGCAGATGCTATTGCAAATGAAAATTTACATGACAAAGATGATTCGGAAAAAATGAAAGACATGGTTGAAGAGTTAATGAAAATTGGCCTTCCAAGTAGTGATGTCTTTAAAGCAACTAACATTTTTAGGTCAAATAAAGACAAAATTGATTTGTTCCTCAGCCTTCTCGTTGACATGCGAAGGCTTTATGTCTTAAGTTTATTTTGATGTTGTTTTGATGCTTTATGTTTTAGGTACTATGAGAAATCTTGCTTTATGCTTTGATGCTTTATGTTTTAAGTTTATTTTGATGTTGTTTTATACTTTATATTCCATTTTAAATATGATATGGAAATGTAGTTGCAATTGTATTGTTGGCAGTATGCAGCTCTATTGATAAATGATCATATAGCTCATCTAATGCTCGAAAATTGCAATAAAATTTCTTGACAAAACTGATTAATTTTTTTTACAAACATATGGAGATAGCCCTAATAAACATATGAAAGGCACATTATTTTCATTTTTATTGAGGGTAAAAATGGTATTGTATTATCTTTGATTCCCATTAATGCAACAAACCAAACAACATTATTGGTATTAATACAGAAACCCAAGTTACAAATCAAACATCATTTTTTTTATTTTTCATACCCATACCCATCCCCATCCCCTTCTACTATTATACTCATATCCATAACTAACCCCGTGCTCAAACCAAACGACTAGTTAGTTCCATTTTTTTTATTGTGATTTTTATGTAAATTTTTTATTTAACTATTAATATTAATACAGTGTAAATTCATTATTGAAAATAATAAAATAATACTAATTTACATATTTTAATTTTACGAATAAATAAATTAATTATAATTTATCATATAATATTTATTAATAAATATCAATAATATATTCATTATTTTTTTATTAAAAAAAATAAGTAAGAAATTTATAAAATATATTTGAAATTTAATATTTATATGTTAAATATTTTTAATTAAAAAAATAATACTATTCTTTAAGATTAAATATTTATTTTGAAAAATATTTTTATTTAATGAAAAATATTTTCAAATTTTCAAATTTATTTTAAAGTTTAAAATATATTTATCAAATAATTATCAAATTCTAAGTCATTAATTTTCAAAATAATTCTTATTTTAATTTTATAATAAAATAAATAATTTAATTATATTAGTTATACTTCTTATTAATAGTTATTTTTAAATATAATTATTTGTAAATAATAAAATAAATTTATAAAAATGTACATAGAAAACTAAAACTAATTTTTATGGTCTTTGTAAGTTATAAAGACAAAGCCATTATTGCATAATAAAATACTAAAGTGTAACAAGGTTCTCGTTATTGGTATATAGCTTAACTTCGACTATAAAGATGGTGTAGTCTTACGCAGCTTTGCATCTTCTTCTAGTACAATGTACGTATACATCAGTGACGTTTTTTCTTTTTCTTTTCCCATCTGTCAAAGGAAAAGAAGATCACTATATATCTGCCAGCAAAGCTAGATATATAACCTAAAAGCATTTCTTGTTTTTTGGATGTAGAAACTAATATATATATAACCAGGAAGCATTTTCTGCTTCTAAAAATCAACAATGGTTTCCTTTACTTTTGTTGATTTTTTCTAGAAGTATACGATGTACATGCTTATTACCTAATATTGTTATATAAGTAGTTGATGTATTAATATTAGTGTAAACCAGCAATAGGATCTTTTTTTGATTCTTGGTTCTTCTCTTCTTCTTCTTTCATGTCTCTTTACTTTTCTTCTCTTCCCTCTAATCCATAACTTACAGGCATGATGGTATACTTCAATGAATATCAAGGTTTAAATTCTGTAGTATATATATACATAATGCTAAGCTAAGATTGTGGAGGAAAATCGATCTATAATAGAATATGAAAGCTGAAGATAACAGAGAGAGATCCATGGCGGACAACAACAAATAATCACATAGGAAGACAATCACTACAACAAAAACACCCTTTTTGCGTCGTCTTTTAGACATCGTAGATGCTCGTAGAACGTCGCAGACTACCTTCTCTGACGTCTAATAAAACGTCGTAATAGACGTCGTAGATAGTGGGTAGCAAATAGGTTAATGCGACGTCTGAGTTAAGACGTCGTAGAATGCTTAAGTATTCTGCGACGTTCAAAAAGACGTAAGAGAAGAGCCGCATATTTCTCGACGTCTGGAGTAAACATCAGAGATTATTGAGTTTCCCCGACGTTTGTGAGACGTCTCAGAAAGTTTCTATTCTACGACGTCTGATTCAGTAGACGTCGGGGAATGTTAATTATTTATTAAATATAATTTAACCGAAAAATAATGAATTTTTAATAATTTTGGTAAATTAAAACTTAAAAATACTTGATTTGTTTTAATTGATCTGAATATTGGAATTATTTATAATATAATCAAATTTAATTATTAAATTTTAAATTTTAAATTTTGGGAAAAAATTTAATTGAATAAATTTGATTTGTTATTAGCTTAATATTTAAATATGTATTAAATGTCCCGAAATAATTTAAATTAATTAATAGTAAAATTTAAATTTAACTAATTATTAAAATAATATTTATTTAATAACTATTAAATATTATTTATGAAATAAATTTGTTTAATAGTTCAACAATTTATTGAATATATAATCAATTTTAGTAATTATTTATGTATAACAAGACTTGAATACATGCAAACAATTTATTATTTAATTGCAATCCCCGAATATGTCATAAAACGATAATTAAAATAAACAAAACGTCATAAGTGTTTAATATATCAAAATGAGTACATGTTTAGTCTGAACGAACATTATGTGTAGAACATAAAAGTTCCAATCGATCCTGCATTTCTTTAAATTGTTTAGTCAATTGATCGACTTGAGACTGCAATTCCTGATTAGCCC
>JANZLH020000098.1:106305-117405 GCA_026770325.2 Erythroxylum fimbriatum
TTTACCTCACCATTTTCATTCAATGGAACATGTGGACCGAAGATGATGATCTTCCAATACTCCACTCCCTCGCTTATGATATGGTATTTCATAGGATTTTTTCAAGAAGAATAGTTAGTACCATTAAACAAAGGAGGGCGATTATTTGTGTTACCTTCTTCCGCCAGATTGTTGTGTGACAGACTCAGCGCCATCCCTAGAATTTTCTGCTCTGATACCAATTGAAAGTGATCTAGAAGTTGGGGGGGTTAAATAGATCGTTTAAACTTTTTCGCAAAGTTCTACAGAAATAAGGAGTTAATACACACATTACAATCAAATAAATTTAATTGAAGAGAGTAGGGAAGAAAGGCAAATACTGTTTTTATAGAGGTTCTGTGCTAAGACCTACGTACTTTACCTAAGCTCCCACTTAGGATTTGGCAAAACACTTTACTACACACTTTTAGTTCAGTGTGAACTTTTACAACACCACTTGATTTCCGGCTCAAGCTACACGTCGCAATTGATTTGTTTTCCTGGCACAAATCCTAACTCACAAGTGATTCTCCACTAATCACTTAACTCACAATAATCACAATGATAGAAAATTGTAACGATAACCCTCATTACAGATGAGTAGAATTAAGAACAAGCTAAGAGCAAAATTGATAGCAAATATGGATCTATATGACTATTCTTCACTTTGGACTTGTATATCCGATCATTCGATGTTCCTCAATTTATTTGCAGGCTTCCAGATGATTATAGTCGTTGTAGATTGCTCATAGCCGTTGCAGAATGATTTTTGTACCGTTTGATATCAATTGACTTTGTCAGATGTATTCAGCTGCACCCGTTTGTCGACTAGTCGAGGTGTAATAGTCGACTAGTACCTTATAGTCAACTTGTCTCCAAAGTATTAGTCGACTAACACCAACGTTTTTATGCGAGATTCATCTCCGCTCTTCGAATAGTCGACTAACAGACTTATAGTCGACTAATCTAGTTATTATAGTCAACTTACACCATTCTGGTTGACTTGTCTAAACTCCCACTTAACATAATGATAATTATTAGTCGACTTGTGACATAATAGTAGACTAGTGTGGCTCCAACGGATAGATTTAACAAAATCTTCAATCTTCTGATTTGTTGAGATAGTAGTTTGAATTCTTCATCCACAATCTTCATGTTTGAATATCTCTAGCACGTTGAAGATAATTTCCATCTTGATTTCACGATGTTCTATCTCATGCACATTGAAGATTAATGCTATCTTGATTTGCACAAATCCTTTATTTGAGTTTCCATCCAAATCACCTGAAATAATTTCTTAATCATTTCTATACATTTTATTATTATCAAAACATAAAGGGATTTTATTTGTCAACCACCATTGGTCTAACAGTTAACTCTCAAGATTTTGTTAACATCACAAATTTGCCTTGACTACTCATAAGACTTTTCATTGTTCCCTATTGATATGTCATCTTTATGGCAACCCGTGCATTAAATATTGATGAAGACTCACCAACATTTACATAATTTGGTCATTTGAATTTAAAAGCCTAACATAAGGGAGGATTTCTAAAGAGTCTCCACTATTTCATGAATTACAACTCTAATAGAATTTTGTGAGGAGGAGTTATAAACTTCATGCTAATTTATGTAAGTGTGCTCTGCACTAAAGTCTATTGCTGACTTATTAGATCGATCATATTGATTGATTCTAAGTTATTGACTCATCAAGTGACTTGCTTAAAATACTTTATTGACAAACTACTACATATTTCCATTAAAGATTTACAAATGTATCTAAAGAATAATGATTATGAATTCATATTAAAAATAGTAATAATAATAATTTATTGACTCAAATGTGTAGAATTCTACTTATACAAAAACAACCAATGAAGACAACAAGTTCAATGGTGTTGCAAGATAAATTCTTTCAATTAGCGTAATACTATATTTGAGAGAAATAATTAATTCATTTTGTTTTATTGCATTTTCAACTTAAATTGTAATTTTTATTTTTATTTACAATATTTTTTCCTTTTAAGAAGTTTGTTCCCTTTTTATAAATAAAATATTTTGATTTATAATGTGTCATTCTCTTTTAATATTAAAATTTATTGATAAAATATGGGATATTGCGTTTTTTAGAATTCTTTACAAAGTTTTTTTTGTAATGCAAAATCTCTGTAAATAGAAATTTACACGTCTTTATCCGCTTTTTCTTTTTTTTGCAATATAAGTATAACATCTTTATTAGTAACTTTTTTTTTTACTTCCAACAGTCAATAACTAAATCGGTTTTCTACTGAAACTGACAAAATTTTAAATTGTAGTTACAAATAATTGCAGTTTTTATTAAAACATCGTTGTGTATTTTCAGCAAATACCAATATAGATCCGTAGGACGATTTCATTCGATTGACCTCACCAATAATTAGACCATCTTGCAAGTTAAAATGTTAAATTTGACATGATAAATTTATATAAATATAAATACCTAATTATAACATTAATCAAAATTCTTGATTTTAAATGATATCCCTTGTAATGAATGATCAACATTCCCTCGACATTATCAACATTCAATTCACTCGACATTAAACATCGTCTATTGCACATTTAAAAGGGAAAATTATATATTATATTAAAATCGAACCCTTGAGGCGCACGTAAGCATGGCAATCCCATTGTAGTTTCTCACTATAAACAATTAGCAGCAAAGCAGTACATAGTAGCGCACATACAGAATGGAAATACATCACGTTTAGCCAAAATTACACTCTCTCTTTTGCATTATTCCTTCCTTTGCTTGCATTCAAACCCTTAGGAAAGCTACGGACCATACCTTCGAGTCCTATAATGCCAAAACAAAAACTCAAAAGAGATGTTTCAATCTTAACATAAGGCAGAACGACAACCACCATCCACCCTTATGGATTACACGACATACAAACAACAAAGGTTATATAGTAATGGGCATTTTTGTTGTGATAAAAAGAAAAACAGTATGGTTTTATATATGGCTTATGACACATTACCTAAGTCTCGGAATTAATATTACAGAGTGCATGAATGAGTGTTTTTTTCATGCTAAAGCCTTAGAAATCGGAACTAACCCCTACTGTCTAACCTGAGGGTCTTAACTTGTAGAGCTCATGGCCCTAGACGATATGGACCATCACCCATGTAGTGGCCATCCATATAAAGAGCTGCATTTTGTGGGTGTAGACCATCCATCACCATAAATTGCATATCTTCAGATGGTTTCCAATGCCTTTTCCTTTGATTAATGAACCAGTTATTTATTTGTTTCTGGTCTAAACCAGTTGATTCCGCCAATGCCACCTTTTCTGTCTCCTGTTAGTTACATTCCAGGAAAGCATCAATATCTCCAAACATGTATTCCCATACTGCTTTAATATCTCTAAACTGTAGTTTTTAATGTTTTGATTTTTTTCCCCCCATCTATAATTATCCAAATGTATGTTATATTAGCAGCTAAGAGTGAGAAAGAGGAAAAGAGTGACACTTACAGAAGGATATGGCCACTTATAGTGTAGCTCCCACCAATTTAGTAGTTTCTGCCTAGCCTCTTTGGGCAGCTTTCCCTTTTTCTTCTTCTTAGAAAGTTCTTGCTTAAGACTACTTAAATAACCACTATACTTCTTTAAGAGGTGGTTCTTGAGCTCTCGGTCTTCAGCTCGAGGATCAATCTCAGGCAGTTCCGTTTCTCCGCCGCTATTCTCTTGGTCCTCCTCAGATGAGCCAACGCCCTCGGATTTCTCGTCTGCACAGTCAACCACGAATAATCCATTCTTTAGAATATCTGCTTTTGATCATAACATGTTGAACTCACAATTAATAATCCTGAAAGAACCTTAAAACGGACTTGGCAGTAATCAAAATAAAGAATGACTTCCTTAGATGAGAAAGAGTTGATTATTCCACGATGCCAGGGAACTAAGTACGAACAATTCATCCGATTAATCAAGTACATAGATATAGATATGCTCTGTCGGCCCTCCGTCTCATCGCTGTACCACCATAAACTCTGAAGAGCAAGCACTATATCATGCTTGTGTGGAAAATTCCTCAAAATGAAATACTCACTTTCAGTCAGTAGCCCTCATTCTTTAACATGCCGGACTTTCGAACATAATTTGTCCACATTGAGATACGCAGAATGATCAAGTACAAAGAGGGCAGAGGCACAAAGGCTTGGGAAGTATATAGTTCTGAGACTTAAGAATATGAAATGGTAAAGTCAAGCGACATAGGGATCCTAATAGTCAGGATAAAAATGGTAAACTTGAATGGATCGCTTAGAATAGGTACATTTGCAAACGACGATACGATAACAAGTCTATGGAAAACCCGATGGCAGGATTAACTGACTATAAATCCTTAAATGGTGTAAACCAACTAAAAAGATCTTTTGTTGAAAACTAAATGCTGATGACAAACATAATTCAAGGCCAGTGGAAATATTAAGCAGTAGATAAGTCAGATAAACACTTGATAGTTTAGTTGCTTGTCATTTCTTCACAATATAAAGATTGGAACTCTGATTCAGAAAAATCATACACCACATATAACTCAGCGGAGATATCCAGAAGTAAAACAAATAAAGTATGCATGCGAGTAAACCAAATATTCATCAATCATCCAAATCTTTATAAAATCAAACCAACGACAAAATTGAAGTTTTAAAATTGACAATAATAATAATACTAACAAAGGGATCAAATTTCAGCTCCTGCATATTTATACTTTAGTAAAATTCTTATGGTTTAGAAACAAAATTTAACAATGACATTTATAATAAATCCAAATATACTAAGCTATTAGCCATATTATCTAAGAATCAAAACCTTTATAGAGCTGCAAAGGATCACAGCTATAACATCATGCCAAAGCAGGAACATCATAAGTTGCATCTATAAACATACCTATGCATAATTATAAGGTTCTTAAAGAAGCTCTCTTTGATAGGATACAAAAATAATTAGAATGACCACTAGCGTATTAATTGATATATAGATTAGTTTAAGCATGTAGTAAGAGATAAGACAGGGTCTACTCCCCTAATCACCATAACGTCATCATTTTGTTGTTGCCAACTCTACTGTCTCTCCTCATTAATGTGTGAGTGAGTGTTCTTTCATTTCCAAGACACTTCTCTGCTTAAATTCCAGCACATAGATGGACTAAAAAACTAATTGCCCAATTGGAAAATCAAATAAAGGGAAAAGAATAAGTCATATCAACGCGGTGTTTAGGCTTTTAAAAATCTTACTATCTCCAAATTAATTTCCTTCAATCGACACAGTACAACCAATATCTGCACTAACCTCGAAAAATTTAAATCTTTCTTAGCACCAAAAAAATGGGATCTAACCTTGTTCTTGACACCAGCAAACAAATTGAGCTCACCAGTTGCTTATTATGATGAAGATCATAAGCTCTACCTTCATCTTTCCCGACTCAAAAAGTAGATCCCGGTCGAGAGCCTCCTACCGGCCACCTGTCACCGGCCACATAAAAAGTCCCTCTCTCTATCTTTATATTACTTGTATCTAATTATGTGTGCTAATGCATAGAATGCTCGAGTATTGTTGGTAATTGCTCAAGTAACAATGGGAAAGTGATTGAATAAGAGGAAAGAAAAGGAAAATAAATGTATAAGTGAGAAGTGCCTGAGAGAGAGGGCCAAAAAAAAAAAAAAAAAAACAAGAAGCCTAAACTACGGAAGTTCATAAAGAACACGTCCATATTCTGACATGTCGTACAGACTACCTGTCGTAGCTTAGATTTGAACAGCATCCTAGGTTCTTCGTTGTGCAAAACAAATCAAAATTTGCACTAAAAAACTAGGAAAATGACAACACTAATAACGCCATCATTCTCGAAGTGTGTATACTGTATTACACAAACTCGTATATAGATTCAGGTTTATCCGAACTACTACCCTAACAAGAATTAACTATTCCAAGAATCGAAAACCAATTAAAGGATAACACATGTAAGAGATTCAATCTTTCAATACTTTTTGTCTGTAGCTTCATTGTAGATTTAACAATTCCAAGTCTCCAAGGTCCTCTGGTACAGGCTCGTGATTAGGGTTTGTTAATCACTAGTGAATGTTGGGTAGTTGAGTCGCTGATTCACTGTCTCGTTTCTTTCTCACAGAGAGTAATGCGCTAGTTATTGGAAAACGAAATCTCTGCCAATCTATGCTTCACTATGAAATGGAGAAAATGACTACTGACTGAAGGAGATACGGACATACAGTCTTTGGATTTTCTCTATGAATCAATGGATGTTTGGATTTGTTATGAGTTTCTACACTGTACCAATTAAATTTGAGTTAGATCTCATAACGAAACTCTATGGATTTGGCAAAGCCTTCTTCCTCTTTCTCCGTTAGCGAACACGCATTTTGTTTTTCTGCTAAATACCAGTACAATTATCGGGTATTAGTTTTTAGATTGTAAGATCTAGAAGGTCAGCGTACCAGAGTTAAAGATCCGTAAAGGACCATTGCAGATCACGTTTAACTGCGTTTCGATCCTACGCATGAAATCCATGGCTTCTTGTATGGGTCTTGTAAGCTCCTCACGGTACTTCACTAGCATGTCGTGGTAAGCTTCCTGTATTTGTTGTTCCACATGTTTAGATAACGAAACTTGATGAACCCAGATAAGAAAATTAATATATTATAAGGAAGATACTCAAAAGATGATACAACAGATTATAGGATAAAAGTCACCATGAACTGATCTAGTTCGGGGTCTTTAGCAGCTTCCCTCGAATAGACTGAAGACGGTTGTCTTGATTCAAACTCCTGTCTGGCGGCCACAAGCCTGGCAACGATTTCAGGTGGAGCTCCGACCTTAAAATATAGCAAAGAACAAGAGAAAGAAAGGATCATCGCCGAAACAACGTTAAACTTTTCACTGATCGAAACAATATTTACAGATGATCATCTTTTTGGACATATATATGTGTACCTTTTGACAATCCAGGTAAGCTTCCAAAAGGTTACAGTATTTAGGATGAGCTATGATCTTGGCCTTGATGGCTTCAACTTCACTGGAGCTTTCACTCCCTTGTTGCTGTTGATTATTAACTGTATGATGCCCTCTCAATAGAGGGTAGTGAAATTTATGAGCATGATGATGTGAAGTACTGGCTTCAGTCTTCACAATAATAGGATGTGCATCAGATTGGAAACACTCACTAGATTGAAGATGGAATGGACTTAAAGGCATCTGAGTCTGTTGATTGCCAACGTTAGAGCCACTGCTTGTTCTTCCGTAAGGAGAAGAATTGGGGGCGAGAATCGGCGAAGCGTACAAGAAATTTGCCCTCGGAGTTGTATTCTCATTCATTTGGTTATACTCCTCCATCTGCAAACAACTCCACAAGCAGCACTCCACCAAAACAGAAACCAAGTAAAGCCCAAAACCCTAAGGTAAGGCCTATATAAAGAAACCCTAGAGAGTTTAGGCACCTACTCATCTATTGCCACAGAGAGAGAGCATGCCTGTGAAAACTCCGGCTTCCTTATCTAATTGCATGTAAGTGATTAAATCTAGGAAGGAAACGTTGGATTTTTCAAGGCTAAGTTGCAGGGAGACATAAACATGCTAAGTCAACAAGGTGACAAGTAGAAAATCGAAGGGAACAAATATAGGAAGGAGATAGAGATCTTAAGATGGGTGTAAAAGGCAGAAGGCGAAGGTCAGAAGACGCTAAGCTTGAGCCGGAACTGACATAGAGGCTGCGATTCTTGAGTGGGTGACAAGAGACCACCTTTCTTTGATTGATTAATAAAGAAATATTTGATAAATATAAAGGCAAAGATGGCCAAGAGATAAGGCAACTAGATTGAAGATTTTTTTTTCATTTCTCTCTCCTCTTTCTATCACACACCTTTCTTTTTTTATTGCAAATACATTCATAACCTTTAATCCTTATGGGAATTTTACTTGAAACTATTGGAGCAAGTAAAGATTCTAACTTAAATTGGAAAAAGAAATCAAATTATATTAGCAAAATCACCATTTTTATTATTAAAACTATAGTTTAGCGGCTACCAATATTTAACAGATATGAGTTATAATTTTAAATTTTTATGTGTTACTCAGAAACAGTCTCTCTATTAATTAAGAATAAAATTATACCGAATCTTTTCAACTTCACATATAATAAGATTTTCTACCGAATTATTATTGTTGGCATTATTAGTTATAATTTTAAAATAAACTTCAGGAGTATATACCCACTAATCGATCCAAATGTTCATAGATGCATTAGTCTTTTCATATATTTATGTTTTAGAAATAATACTTTATACTTACGACCCTCTTCTCATTTATTATGATTATTACCCTTTCCTTCGTGGACTTTCTTACCCTTTTTACCCTATTGTACGACCCTTTAAGAAGTGAAGGACCCCTAGTGAGTTTTATTTTCTTTTCTATTTTCGGGTAAAACCTACTTTAAAGGTTCTTGTTCCTCTTGCCATGAGACGTGCCACCTACCTCATCGAAGGCTATTTATAGCCTTTTGAAAGTTGTTAGCATTCTAATCAGCTATTGCTTAAAAACTATTTCAACATTTATTCCATTGATTGACATGCATCCCACTTGAGTTGGATTAACAAACTTACTATAGTAAATTTTTACCAGAATTAATTATTTCTGAATTACTGGACGTCACAAACTAGCCTTTGTACGGAATTTAATTTAAAATAATTCCTTTGTGGCAGTGATAGACTTAATAATTTAGATATAAGGGCTGGTGTGACACGCATCATCGATCTGTTATGTTACTGCATAAACTTGGAAATTCAAGATGAATTACATAATAGAGGGTACCTCCGCTTTTGCATCCCATTCGAGTAAAAAATTGAAATCAGAATCTTATAATTTTAGATCCTGACATCTCTTCTCTTACCAATCTTACGTCTCAATCTCAAGTGATTATATTTCAATATAAGACAAGCTTAACAACGTTTTCTAAAGGTGCACGCAACACAAGTTGTCCTGGTCTTGGTTGAAATGATTTTGTAGTTTCCATAATAAATTCTTTAGTAGACATGGTACAAATTGAATACTACTTTTCATGAAAATATATAGCAACTTCATTTCAACAACAATGCCAAAAGATTTATCAGAATGAAGAAAAACTTAGAAACAAAGTTTTGGCAGAAGTTATGATTTACTAATTAATTAAGAGATGTACACTTGAAAGGACTTGTGCGATTCAAGAGGTCTTACTTAAAACATCTTCCATGTAAGGAGGTGTTGATTGACTATGAGGATCGACCTTGAACTGGCGTCACGTCAATATTAACAAGCTGCAGGTTTGCGGGAAGGAAGTGATAATTCTCATAAAGTCCCAAGGAACACGATTGGATATATAAATTAGGTAAAGATTAATGCTTTACAAATTTAAAAGAAGAAAACAATTCCATGAACATATACAGGATATTGAGCTTTGGATCATGATTACAGTAGTAAATTAGTACTAAAACATAATTCATTTAATACAAGATGGACCTAAGTATTGTGTTCCTAGTTAAAAGCTTGTAGTAAGGCCGCATACCTTCAAACATCAGTGTGCTTAGAGGAAGTTCCTTAAATGTTAGAAAGTGTCTAACTCACCCCCAAAAGTTAGCTCAAGAGAGAGAGGTTTACACAATATTATAAACTCTTGAATGCCTTCATAGTTGTCCGATGTAGGATTCCTGACACACCCCTCTCAGTCCATAGTAGGACTAAACATCTGATGGACATATTGGACAAAGGGACATAACTAGGTACCGCCCCAAACCATCGAGACAAATTGTTTCTGATACTGTGTTAGAAAGTGCCTAACTCACCCCCAAAAACTAGTTCAAGAGGGGGAGGTTTGCACAATATTATAAACTCTTGAATGCCTTCATAGTTGTCCGATGTGAGATTCCTGACATTAAACATCACTTTAATGTAAATTTTGACAGGAGACTCACAAAAAGACACAAAATTCCTTATTAAACATCATTTAGTTGACAACATAGAGCAATTCAAGTATTGACGACGAGGCCAAATGTTGTTATTCACTCGTGCCTTGCAAGCGTGGAAGTTTGAAATTTTTGGTGAGTTTGAAAACAATGACTAAAATGGCAAGCAAGACACGCGTTCTTTTAGTGTTGGGAAAGGCAACAAATTTTTCTTCTTTTTTTTTGCTTTCATCTTTTGCCTCTCACGGTTGAATTAATTCTTATATTTTGACAACCTGATTTTAAAGGGCATAGAAACATATATGTATATATATATATATAATAGTTTAAATGAGATGTAAACTCAATGTCTTGGTTTTAGAATATCATAAAAGCCAAAAGTTATAATAAGAAAATAACAGTTAAACATAATTAATGCATTGGTTCTATGGCAAAAGGAAATGCTTATGCTTCTTCCATGATACATGTTTGTACTTACTGATATCAACATAATCATTATCCTTGGCAAGATGATTTGAAATTGTAAGACAATAACAATTATGATAATCATGTTCAATGAATACCATTGTTAGAACGTATTAGGTTTATTTTTCCATTGCAATATAAAATATTGAGGTATATAATCTCATTTGAATATTTTGTCAATAATTTATAAATATAGCAGGAGTTGCTTAATCTTTTCAATTAATTATTTGAATAAAAATTAAAATAGCTATTTCGATTAATATTAAGTTAAAATTTAAAAATAAAATATAGAAAAAGAAGATTACTTGACATGTATTCAACATCCTACTGGATACGCAGTGTCCAAGTATTAATTCCATGTTTCATGAAGTACGAAATTTCAACTGTAAACACTAAACACTGTCACCTCACTCTGACCACAGTTGTACTGTTTGCAATAACCTGCTGCAGGAAAACCACGTGTGATGTACGCATGGACCTGGAGATGAGAAGAGAAGGAAGCTTTAGAGAGGGAGAGACAGACAGACATAGAGAAAGACATGAATGGGCTCTGTAGGTTTGGCTCTGCAACGAGGTATAGCTGGCGGCTATGACCAACATTGGTTCCATATCCTTTCTCTTCCTCA
>JANZLH020000098.1:119800-130814 GCA_026770325.2 Erythroxylum fimbriatum
GCTTCCAAATGCGTTGTGTAGCATGTTGTATTTTTGTGAGACCAAAGCATATTATTTCTTGCCATCCAAATGTGTCTGGCATAAATCACAAATTTTTGGATCTGAATTTTGTCACCACCCTTGAGTACCTGCAAGAAGAAATTAATAAAAGAAGGGTTAGTGTCTTCCTCCACAAACCCGCCTTGCCTCCAGACTCCACGAGCTTTACAACATGCCACAAGAACATGATTCACATCCTCCTCCTCACCACACCATGGACACCCTAAATCAACCTCAATTTCTCTCCTCTTTAACCTCTCCTTGGTTAGTAAAATATTCCGCAAAGCACGCCACATAAATTCCTTATCCTTTGGTGAGATGTCTAACTTCTAAATTTTTCCCCACCAATCTCCCTCAACTACCTCCCTAATCAAACGCCATGCTACATGATACCCCGATTTAACACTATATTTCCCTTTCTTATCCCAGTGCCACAATAGATGATCTTGAGAAGCATGTAAACTAAGAGGAATACTAAGGATAGCCCTAAACTCCCTCAAACTAAATAAGCTCATGATTTTCTCCACTTCCCAGCTCCTCTCACCCTCTACTAACAACTCACTCACCCTCATATTGGGTGCAATAAAGGCCCTACTATCTTCCACCACAAAATTATGATCAATAGGTAACCAAGGATGTTTTGTAACCATTATACTCTCCCCATTCCCAACCCTCCACCGCACTCCCTGTTTCAAAACCCCAATTAAAGCATGAATACTCCTCTAGATGTAACTAGGAGACCGCCCCAGAGATGCCTCCAAAAAATCTCTATTACGGAAATATTTTGCTTTGAAGATCTTAGCAAAAAGAGTATTGGGTTCTGTCATAAGACGCCACCCTTGTTTCACTAACATGGCCAAATTGAAACAATGGAGGTCACGAAAGCCCATACTGCCCAATTTCTTCTGACCACACATCCTATCCCAAGCTAACCAGTGGACACTTTCCTCCCATCCGCCTTATTACCCCACCAATATTTATTCATCTGCTTCTGTAAAGCATCACAAATAGTGACAGGAATTTTGAACACACTCATACAATAAGAAGGAATGGTTTGGGCAACTGATTTAATAAGAATCTCCTTTCCTGCTCTCGAAAGGAATCTGGTAGACCAACATCCCATCCTTTTTTCTAACAGATCCCGTAAGAATCCAAAAACCTACTTCTTAGACCTCTCAATTAAAGATGGAAGCCCTAAATAATTACTGTCACCCAGCGGATTAGAAACATTAAGAACATTATAGATACCTTCTGTAACTTCTCTACTAAGATTGGGATTATAGAAAATTCCCAACTTAGTAAAATTGATAAACTGCCCAGAAGTCCTTTCATATTTCAGCAAAATATCCCTAACAGCAACGGCATTCACTACCGATCCCTCAAAAAAGAAAAAGTCATCCGCAAAAAGGAGATGAGTGACACTAGGACAACCACGTCCAGCTTTAACACCCTCCAAAAACCCTACCCTACTAGCCTTATGAAACAAGAGAGAAAGGCCTTCCGCACATAAACAGAATAAATAAGGAGATAATGGACACCCTTGTCGTAATCCTCTACCCGGAATAATAGGCCCAACCTCTTCCCTATTCAGTAAAACATAATATTTGGCATTTTTCACGCACATCACAATCCAGTCTACCTAGTTACTCTAAAAACCCAATCGAATCATCATATTTTGCAAGAAGTCCCAATTAACTCTATCATAGGCTTTAGAAATACCAATTTTCAAAGCACAAGCCCCTCTCTTATTATTTTTCCGACCTTTAATACTATGAAGCAACTCAAACGCAACTGCCACATTATTAGAGATCAACCTCCCCGGGACAAATGCCGACTGACTCTCATCAATCACATTATGCAAAAAAACTTTAAGCCTATTAGCTACTATTTTGTAAAGCACATTACATAATGAAATAGGCCTATAGTCTTTCAGGCTCAAAGGATGAGCACACTTAAGAATAAGAACAATATGAGTATCGATTAAAGTATCCGGAAAAGTACCTGCATCCAACCACAGTTTGCAAGCTTTCCACACATCCTCTCCTATCACATGCCAATATTTTTGATAAAGGTTGGATTAAGTCCATCCGGTCCCGGCGATTTATCCGACTTCATATCAAACACCGTTATTTTCACTTCATCAAGAGTCACCGAAGCAGTAAGCATATTATTTTGAGTCCCTCCTATTTTAGGCCACACCAGATTGAGAACGTCTTCACCATATGAGATCCCTCCTTCAAAAATCGTCCCAAAATAATCTTTAATTTCCTCTTCTAACTCAGCTCTATCAGTAACCACTCTTCCATCTTCTTTTTGTAACCTTTCAATCGAAACTTTCTTTCTACGGGCACGAACCGTTGCATGGAAAAACTTTGAGTTCCTATCACCATTTAACAACCACCTTTGCTTAGCATTCTGTCGGTTCCTGCAATATTTTTTGGACAAAATAACATTCCGCTCTTTTCGAAGCCTCTAAACCTTCCTGTCGTCGAACACATCCCTCGCCTCCTCCAACAATGACCGTAATTGTTTCTGTTTTTTTCCAGAACGCAGAGTTATGCTCTCTGCCCCAACAGTTAATCTCTTTTATACATGCATCACGATTGCTCATAAAATCAGTAGCAGAAATAAGATTCCATTAATTTTTGATTACCTGTTCCAAACCAGAATCCCCCAACCAACTGTATCAAACCGAAACTTCCTATATTTTGCACCAACTGGCCTTCCATTCAATCGGACCAAGATTAGAGAGTGATTAGAAACTGGGGCTACGACAAACTTGGAGACAACATTAAGGAAAATGGATGATCAACTTAAAGAAGCCATTGCTCTATCCAATTTTTCGCGACAAACCACCATGTTATCCGTCTTCTTTTCCCATGTATATCGATACCCTTCCCAAGGAATATCGCTCAACCCACAATCTGAAAGAGCATCAGCAAAACCATTGATGAAATGTCTCTGAACAGCAACATCACCCAACTTATCTTCTTCCGTCAATAAGTCGTTAAAATCTCCTAAGCACAGCCAAAGCCTTAAGTCTCTGCTCGACAAATCACGAAGCAAATCTCATAAAGCATGACGTCTAGAACTCTCAGGAAAGCCGTAATAACCAGTCAGTCACCAACTATTATTCTGAATAGTAGCATCAATAAAATTACTCGAAAAACCCTTAAAAGACACATCAACTTCATTCTTCCATAACAAACACAAACCCCCACTCCTATCAATACAATTTTTTATTAATTAAAGTAAAACTGTGTATTATTAAATTTCCTTAAATCTTGTCGCTAGGCAGAATTTATACTTGAGTTTTGTTGGTGTTCACGTTGAATCTGTTCCCATTTTGATATAGCCTACAATTCTTCACCCAAGGCCCATCTCCTTTTTGAACTTCTTATTATTTATTATTCAATTGTTATAAAATAAGCGCAAAGGGGATGGTCACGAATGGGAATGTTTCGTCTTGCCGACGTCTCACTTTCAGTTTCATTTATTTAATTGAGATACATTATACCAAGCCTCTCGAAGTTTCTACCATAAAAGCACTCACAAAGCCCCCTCTTTGAGATTTTACTCTCTCCTCCAGCTTCCTCTCCTTCTCGGCCACCTGCTTCTTTGGTTCCCACACATTCCCCAGCATCTGCCCCAACACCTCCTTCCCCATCATCATCACCTGTACCATCACCTGCCCTATCTGGATCATCAACGACTTACACATTGTTAGATTCGCTGTTGGTGACATACTTGGTAATTAAGTATTATATAATCTCTCTCTCTCTCTGAGGGTGACAGTGGAGCATGACGGCCAAGAGTCGCCGCCCCTTGAAGAAAAAAAAAACGTAATACAGATGCGTGAAACACAAAAAACACAAATGGTTCAGATTTTTTCAATATGAAGACAAAACACAGTACAATGATTTATATAATTCTAAAGCAGAAAAATAGGAAATAATGACCACTAACTGACCCCACTACTTAATTTGATAATGACTAAGTCAATAACATTAACTAAAAAACTGCAGACCATAACAACACGATTTTTGAATCAATCTAACACTCCCCCTTAATTCAAAAATGACAGATATTGAATTATCTTCTTGGAGCACATATCTCCAATATTACATGCAATATTCATAATTTGAAGCACTTCTCTTCAATGGACGATTGATGCACTTCTCACCAATATTCTTCAACTGTTGATGCACTTCTCATCAAACTTCAACTATTGGTGCACTTCTCACCAATCTTAAAATAAAGTTTCTCCTTCTTCTTGAGCAAAATTGGATTGCTCATTGTTGAACTTGCAATATTTTTGTATATGCCCAAATCTTTAACAACCAAAACACTGTGGTTTACCTTTATACCAACAGTCCTTTTCATCATGGTTATTTTTCTTACATACTCCGCATGGTGGAAAGTTGACCCTTTTTTAGAAAGACTTGTTGGATGTCTTGGCAATGAAGGCTCCTTCTGTTGGTTTCTCATCTCTTATGGCTCTTCTTTGCTCAACAGCTTGCAAAGCATTGATTAATTCTGCAACTGTAATCTTTGAAAGATCCTTAGAATCTTCAAGTGAGGAAATCTTCATCTCATACTTCTCGGGCAAGGTCACAAGAATTTTTTCAACAATTATATTGTCTGGAAAATTTTTACCAAATAATCTAATTTTGTTAACAATTGTGATAAGCTTGTTAACATATTCCTTGACCCCTTCTAATTCCTTCATCCTCTGCATCTCAAATTCTCTCTTAAGATTCAAAACTTGCATCAACTTTATTTTCTCAGAACCCAAATACTCACTTTTTAAAGAATCCCATATCTCCTTTGGAGTATCACAAGCCATGATGCTAGTGAAAATCACCCCAGATACTGAAGAATAAAGACAAGTTTTCGCTTTGAACTTCTTGGCCTTTTCTTCACTATGACTTTTAAGTTGAGCTGCCGTTGGATAAGGAGGCAATGGTGGGACTTCACTATCATTTTCAACCACATCCCATAAATCAAAAGATTGGAGATATGTTTGCATTTTGACAGCCCATAATTGGTAATTTTCTCCATTGAAAATGGGAGGTGAGGCTAAAGGAAAAGTGTTTGAGGCCATTTTCTAAAGAACTCACTTGTTTTCTCTCCACTCTATTTTTTTTCACAGCCTCTCAAGGATCTATGGCTCTGATACCATGTTGGATTTTTGAAGAACAAAAGAGAAAGAAAAATAATAGGAAAGAAAGATATTGAGTGAAACACAAATAGTTCGGATTTTCTTCATATCAAACAAAACACAATACAATGATTTATGTAATTCAAAAGCAGAAAAAATAGGAAATAATGGCCACTAATTGACCCCACTACCTACACTAATTGATCCACTACTCACAAACTTCACAAGTAACTAACTAGATATATGACCACATAATTAATAAAAAATAATAATTTTGAATTAATATCAAACGCTGTATGCCACAAATAATATTTGTGTACGTGAAAGCTAAGACTTGGATTCATAAATAGCTCCCCATACAGATGAAGACCTTTAACTAAGTCTTTTCGCATATTCAATGTTCCCATCTCGCGTGAAGAAAGATGAATGCTTTTGTTGAGCAGTTACCTAATTATTTGACAAATTTTGTAGTAATTATTTATAGCACCCAAGTCGTACTATCAGTCACTTCAGGGTTACGAAATCCATTCACGGCATCTCGTAACAAAAGCTACCAAATTCCTGGCTCAGAATTTAGTGTACAGTTTTGTATGTTAAAGTCAACAAAACGAGTGGCTTTGATATAATACAAAGTAATTCACTGAATATATAAAATTAATTAAATTGCCTTTAAACAATAACTTAAATTGTTACGATGAAACGGTCATTTAATATAGTATTAAAGCTTTTGTGATCAAGTGATCCTAAGTTTAAATCCTACTACTTATTTATTATTTAGTACAAGGTATAGTGAGCTTATATAAATTTTAAGTCCAAAGGGCTTTCACTTGAGAGAAAGTGTCAATAAATATATAAAACTAATCAAATTAGCCTCACACAACAACTTAAAATTCTATATTTTTAGTTTATGAAACTAATAGGTTTGCCATGCTACACTTCATAATATATATACTTCAATACTTCAGTTAAATCTTTAGTAACAATATGATTAAATTTATTATTTATTAGAATATTATTGTATTAGAAGAGCTAGGATATGTTCTAATGGCTTTCTGTACTTTATTAAGTCAACGTATTCCGTGCATAAGGCTCCTCGTTTTATCAAGGTCGAAGGAGATTCATCAATGTATGCAGCTTTCTTTTTGTAATTTTTCAAAAAATTCTTTAAATTACTAAAAGAATTTAAATTTTCCAAAATTTTCTTAAAATTTTATAAAATTAATCAACTCAAAAAATGAAACCAATTTGAATTATTTTATTTTAGCTTGAACTTTTATATAGCTTGTGGTTTGATTTTTTTAAAAAATATTATTTAAATGATTTGATTTATAATACTAATAAAAAAATAATTTAAACCTATCATTGTTCACCCTCGATGATCAAAAAAAAAAATCATTGTTCACCCTCGTGGCCTCGTGTAGCACCTGCGTTCGCCTCTTATGATCGCAACATTGAGTTCAGATCTCCTGTCTAATATTTTGGTGTTTTATTGTGTCCAATAAATCTCAGTCATTTATTTATGTAGGACTCGCATGGGATCTGCGTGAGTCCCATAAAATAAATGGCTGAGATTCTATGAGACAGAATAAGACAGAATAAAACTAGACAGAAGATCTGATTTCACTGTCAGGAGCACTGAGTATTTACTAATGATTAGATAGAGGCTAAGGCACTAATTCAAGCTTAGCAAATATCTTATCCTCAATTTGTTTCCATTAATTTTTTTATTGTTTTTTTGGGTAGAAAAAAGCATGAAGATGTTGATTTGATTGAGATGCAGAAATTTTACAAAGATATTCAAGATGGGAAAGAAAAGTAAGACTGTTTTCCGCATTGTCCCTGTGTCTATGCGCAGAGCGACTGTTCACCATTTTTATCTAAAAAGCTGCTTTTTAGCTAGATGCCATAGGCAACTACTACCATGACCTTGTCTTTTTGTTATTTTGGAGAAGAAGGAGCGGTGCCCTTTTCCCAGAGGCTAAAAAGAGCAATTTGTGCTTGCTACAAGTTGTAAGCACGACTTTAATTAGTGATCAATTCGTTTTTAAGCTGTATGGTCTTATGGATGCAGTTAAGAATAATAATATGCCTTACTACTGATTCTTCTCTGTGACAAGAGCCTGGACAAATGCTAAATGGAGCTTGTCGCACTTACAAAGACTGTTAGACTGTAGATTCTCTAATCTTAAGAGAATTTAGCTTTAAAAGTTTCTAAAGAATTATGAAAAATTACTAACGGAATAAATATCGTAGTTAATTAGAGACGAAAAATTAATATCCGTCGATAACACTATTGTGAAAATTTCTATTTTAGGACGGATATAATTTTCGTTAGTAAATTTATCAATAAACATTTAGTTATTCGTTGAAAATTATTACATACGGCTATTTTTACGACGTCTTAATCTGTCGGTAAATTTCGTCGCTAATCTATCTTACCGATGGAATGTTTAAATCTTCCGTTAATAATATCCGTTACTAAACAACATTTTTGTTGATGTGCATATTCCATGAGCTGATTGAATAAAGAATAGGTATAAAATTCTTGAGCATTCTTCTATTTTTGGGAAAAGCAATACGAAAATCCAAATGAAAAAATGTTCATGGGCTTAACGTTTACATTGAAATGCCTGCTTTGGTAGGCCTGAGCACTCACGGATACTAATTAATAGTTCAATATTTGTGTTAATTATATTGAAACAAATGAACCAAAGAAAGAGAAGCCAAGAGTTTGTATATAGAGGAACGACCAACAAGCCAACAACAATTGAGTTACAAGTGAGTGGTAGGTAAGAGCTTTCATTGAAGTTCGGTGTATACTTATAAACCCTTTAACATTTCATGTTTAGGTAATATGAGACACTCTAACACTTCCCCTCAAATGTAACTGGGACTGAACATCCAGTTGTCACTTGAAATATATGTAGTGAAAACCGGACCGGGCCGCTGGGAATGAACATCCAGACGGACAACCGAGAAATTAATAATCCGGGCCAAATCTGCTCTGATATCATATTAAATTTTTAATATGGGCAAAGTGTATAGTCCACTAACAAGAATTGGGCTTGGGTCAATCATTGTCCAAATTTGGATAATTAACCCTTACCACTTATAAGTCATTTAACATTTTCATATCTAAGCAATACGAGACACTCTAACATTTTCTTTACGTATGATCTCCACTTTTGGTTTTGACATACATGTGGTTGGAGAATTAAAATATATGTGAAAAACAGCTTGCTTCACCGTTGAAAAGTCACGAAATATATATAGTAATAATATAGCATTCACCACGACTTTGCTTGCCATTATTAATTTGCATGTAAATCATGACCACCGGCTAATCGAAAGCTACAGGCCAACTTTTTGGCTCTTTTGATTTTTTTATTAATTACCTCTTAATGTTGACCACTCCCATGGATCGTTTGTAACTATATAATTAGAGCTCTTCTCCCAAGTCCTTTATACAAGCTTTTGTTTAAAGTACGCATAAAATATAATTTTCGGAATATCAAATGTGCATGGTCAGTGGATAATTGTTTTGTCCATGCACTTTGACGCACAGCTCGGTTAGTAGTTAGATTTCAATGCCTTAGATAAAAGCCAAGGTGAAATCATATATTATAAAACAGAGAGTAACAGCAGCAAATCTCCTGCCTTTTTGCACGTCGAATGTGTGACTCATTATTGTTAAAGGTAGGCAAACAGCACGGATTTCAACCAATCGCAACCAAGCTTTCACTAAAAAATCTATAGCAAATTTCAAGTTTGTTTATTCGTATTCTCAGTCCATGCATGATTAGACTCAAACCAATTAACATTTATGCTAGTTAGTTCAATTATCATGTTTTCCAAAAATACAGAAAGTAATTACGAAGATATGATGTTCTGGAAGATTACCTCAAAGTCTCCAAATGAGCAGTGAACCATTCAGACAAGACAAGCATTCCAAATCCAGGCTTCCGTTTCAAAGTTCCATACTTCAAGGTCATCATATTGTTGATGGAGTTTTTAGAAAATACTACACCAATTATTTTGCTTCAACTGTATCGGATAAACTCAAAATGAAGCACCGTTTCTTCGGAAGGTAACTTTCTTTGAAGTTTTCTTGATGGAATCGTTTGAGTTCAACTAACAAAGTTATGAATGAAAGTCATGACGTACGGGATAATGATTAATGTTAAACAGCTGCTAGTTTTTATCATAAAATATAAAATAATGAATTAGTGGCACTTTTGATTTATTACTCTATAACTTATTTACTGCTATTTTTGATAAAATTTGGTGTTATAGATTTGCATATATAGGATAAACATGTCGTTGTAGGCACTCTTTTTATATATATATATATATATTTGAGAAATGTATATCTATTAGACTTCATGAGAAAAAAAGTTACTTGTTTTAAGTCATATAAGACTTGAAATGATGTACATATAATTAATTTAATAATGTGCTAAATGATTTTTCACATCAAATATGATAAATATTACAGAATTCCATTGAATACAAAAATTATAAATTTTAAAACAATGGCCTTGTTTGGCAATCAGCTGATTCTGCTGATTTGACCAGCGGATAACATCAGCAATTTATTAAAGATGTTTGATAAAATTAGTTATTTAAGATTAGTTATTTATGTGTAAAATGACCAACGAGGACATAACTTAAAAAATTATATGAACATAAATATTATTTCATTGAATATTTTTGTAAGAATTCAAATTTTAAATATTTAATTTACAGAAATTAAGTTTATAACTCTAATAAAAACATAGGATATATAATAATAAACAACAATAATAATATTTCTCAAAAAATAATAATAATAATTAACAAATTGATGATTTTTAAGTATTTGGAAAAGACGACATGAGGAGATTATAGAAAATCTATACACGAATAATAACTTTCTCTTTTTAAAGTGAAAAACCTAAGAGCTACCGGTTGCTTAAGATGAGAAATGAGTTTGAGGGCATAATTATTTTTGAGTAAGATTTTTATTAGCTGATAGGTTGAAACGCTACTTGGAGTAACTTTTCAAAAAAAAATTGGTTGGGTTGAATCATCCAACCCAACCAGCTCCTAACTAAGCAAGCATACTAGCTGTTTGACATAATCAAACATCTAATACCTTTTAATCAGCTGAAATATAATTTTAACGCTATCTACCAAACACCCCCAATATTTAAAGCAATTCCAATTTGATATTGGATTTGTTACAAAGTCAATTGTAAATGAACAATTCTACAAATTTCACATGTTATATATTTAAAGTGTATCAATTTTCCTTTGTTAAAGAAGACTCTTAATCAACAACAACAACAAAAACACTCAGTATGAATTTTGTTGATACGCAAAATTTAGAGAGGTCTAGTAATACACAGTCTTATTCCTAATTATTAGAGAGGCTATCATGTCAATGACTCGTAATCAATTGCATTAATATATCCCTTACATATGAACCTTTTTCTCACATAAGAAAATTATTGAACTACTTAAAAGTTCATCAATGCTCTTCTTGACAAGTTATTGATAACAAAGTATGAAATTAATACAATCTGATTCAGTCAGATTCTGCTGGAGCTGAATATTACTGCTCGGATCTATAATTCTGACAGATCTTGCTGTCGAATACCTGCAAAAACAATGGAAGGCACGCCGGGGGTTGACTGCCGGCAGGCCCCTCTGAAACTCAAGTTAGTCTTTGTGAGAGGATTTAGGTTGCTAAGAACAAAGAAGATTAGGGTTGTAATCTCGTACCTGTATCATGGCAAAATAGTACCTTATATATGGAATAGACGCTAGGTTTAG
>JANZLH020000098.1:182841-194412 GCA_026770325.2 Erythroxylum fimbriatum
AATTGCTAATCTGTAATTAGTTATAGCCTTATACTTAGCTGGTAAGAACTTGTAATTAGTTAGAATGACTAGATGTATTGTTCAGTATATAAACAGACACTATGCGAGTGTAAACTCAATTACTTGAATGACACTATCATTCATTCTTCATTTCGTTTCTCTTCTCAACATTATACAAGCTAAAGAGTTTCAAAAGAGGGCAATCAAAACATGAATTAGAACTAACATTAATGGAAGGTAATCAAAACATCGATTACAGTTATTATTCAATCACTGAGAGAAATTAATTATTTAAATATGTAATCGTTTAGTAAATATCTTATTCAGCTTTAAAAATAATTTGAATTCAGAGTAAATCCCAAAATTAGGGCAGTTATCTAGATTTAGAAATTAAATTAATTACAATTTAATAAATTTAGGTAAATATTAAAATTTAAAATATATGATTGTTGATATTATCTCGCTTTTATATTGCATATATACTTATCTTTATTTAATATAATCAAGTCATTATTCTAATATTTTAAGATATTGAACTCATAGTTTTGACTTGTTTCTTTCTCTTATAATCATCCAAACTTTTCTTTTAGCGCTCCTAAGAAAAAGCCATATCATTATTTAAATACCTAAGAACTATATAATCTTCTTGGTATCATTAATATTTCAATCATCAAAAAATTAATTATTACCAACTTCATCATTTGGAACCTTTAAATTTGAAGGCTATTAAAAGAATATGATCTTTATGGAATTCTAAATAGTTCCATCCTTGTCATATTCTAATCTGACTCCAAATTTAACCTACTTGTGGAAACAATAAAATTGTCTTCTTTTGAGTACATTCCCTAGTGCTCTCGCTCCTAATATCCAACCTCTTCTTACTTACACTATAGTGCTCTCTCTCTAAATATCCAACCTCTTACTTACACTACCACCTTTAAAGAGGCCTAAGTCACTTTAATCAATACCTATGCCAAATCATTATTTGGTCACACTAAATAAATCAAGGATCAATTGAATAATTGTGTCAAAAGTTTTAAGACAATCTTTGACTATATGCAATTTATCAAGAATTGGGTCGACAAACTTGCTCCCCTTGGAAATTCTTGATGATCTTAGTGTCAAATAAAAAGGCTTTGTCAACACAATTAATACTTGTGAAAAATCTCTCCTTTACTGAAATTCTTGAAAAACCCATCAACAAAGAGGACATCCCTTCAAGAATCACGAGCACCCTCATTATCCTTTTCAACATCAAACAATCTTGTCAATCTATACTGCAATCAATCTTGTCAATCATATCTTCCTTTAAGGCATTATTCCAAAACCTCCTTTCATAATTAAGGACAATAATCTATTGCTCATCATTATGATTGACCTACATCATGTCCACATCTTAGATAATGCTATAGAAGTGGTATTCAGGCACATATTGCAAGTGATGCTCCATTTTTTGACTTGTTGCCATCCAATCGTCGTCGTATACTTGCAATATGTTCTCAAGCTCTACGTACTACTCTATTGCAACTGTGTGTACACTATGCCTCGCTTAAGACCACCTACACTCCCATATGACTACTCAATAGTGGGGTATCACACCATATCATGACATTGAATAATCTTTTGCTTCATACTCCTTATACAAGATTTGATTATATTATGATCAAAGATGGTACAAGTCTTTAAATTATCCATACTGATTCTACCACTCTTCTTATCCCTACTTGCACTTTTAATTTTTGCAATATCCTATATGTGTCTAATATGAAAAAGAATCTTATTTTAATCTATCAATTTTGCAATATTAATCATGTTTTTATTGAATTCTTACTTATTGTTTTTCATGTGAAGGATCTAAGCATAAGGGCAATCCTTTTAATAGGCAAAACTAAAGATGGGATCTATGATTTCTAGAATTGTCCCCTTTGTTGTTTTTCTTTTCCATCATCAAAACCACTTCATCGAATTACACTCTAGATTAGGTCACCCAACCTCTCCTATTCTTCAACATATTTTGTTCATATTTCCTTTACCCTATTCTATATCCTAAAATCACCCATCCTCTCTTATGCTTCAACATATTTTGTTCATATTTCCTTTACCATATTCTATATCCTAAAACTCTCATTATATTGTGTGTTTAAATGAAAAAGGTCATAAGCTTCCTTTTTCTATATCCATAATTCCTTCATCTCATCCTTTACAAATCATACTTTATGATCTTGAATCTCCCTCATTTACTTTATTGATGATTTCAAGTATTATGCCACTTTTGTTAATTAATTTACATATTATGTATGGTGTTACACCTTTAAAAAGAAATTCCATGTTTGTGATGTTTTTCTTCACTTCAAACTACAACTTTAAAATTACTTAAACGTTATATTATTACTTTTTTTTACTTTGGTAATGGTAGGGAATTGCTAGCATTAGATCACTTTCTATCTCTTTATTATATTTCTCATCTTATCTCTCCTCTATGTATACCTAAACATAATGGTCTCTCCAAACACAGACATCAGTATATTGTTAAAATTGGTCTTTTTTTACTCACTAATGCCTCACTTATACTCACATACTAAACTATGCCTATGTAATCATTGTGTATCTCATTAGTCACATGTTTACACTGACACTTTTTTCTCTTTTCCTTATGAATCTCTTTCCCCTCTCCATAAAATTACACAAGATTCCATATATTTAGTTATTATGTGTTTATTAGATACTCATTGACTAAAGCATATATCTCTTTCTTGATCCTTCAACATAAAAAAATCCATACATCATATTATGTAAAGTTTATGAAAT
Organism: Erythroxylum fimbriatum; assembly: GCA_026770325.2. NCBI lineage: Eukaryota > Viridiplantae > Streptophyta > Magnoliopsida > Malpighiales > Erythroxylaceae > Erythroxylum > Erythroxylum fimbriatum. Next base: position 185,650 of record JANZLH020000098.1, read on the forward strand.
ATGTCTTTCTATTCAAATCTATTGAACCCATATTAGTCTTCTAAATATAGAAGGACTCTCCCATTGATTTTCACCTGCTACCTTTCTTCTTACTATGGTTATGTCACTTACTATATATTTGATGATCTTTCCCCCATGCTTGAATCCATTTTTAGTCAATCTTCCTTCATTCTTAATCAATTTTACATCATTGGAAACTCCACATTGCATAATTAAAGCCATACCAATTAGTTGACTGGAATAGCTTGATGACATCACTAGTAGTCCAAATAACTAATCCTTACCTTGCTTACCACTCTTTTTAGAAGCCCTCCTTCAAAATCACCCACTAATGCCCATAACATGACAATTTGTTCTAAAAACCATATATATAAGCCATTCAGAAAATTTAATCTTACTTCTACCATCACCTCAAACCATTAACTTGAGCCACACACAACTACCCAAGCCTTTAAATATAAAAAAAATGCTTTAAGCTATATTTGAGGAGTATGATGTTATTTTGTGAAATGGAATATAAGAACTTGCCCCACCTAATTCTATATAAAATCTTATTGACAATAAATGAATTACAATAGGTATTTCTTTACTATTTCACTTAAAGATTTTTCAAAATTAAACATTTACTTAAAGGGTTCTATTAAAATGTACAAAGCATGACTAGTTACTAAAGTGAATATCAACATCCTAATATTGATTATCAAGATGCATTCATTCTGGTTATCAAACCTATCACTATTCACTTTATTCTTAACCTTGCTGTGAATCGTGAGTGGTCTCTTTGTCAACTTGATATCAATGCCTTTTTATAAGGTAATCTCTCTAAAGAAGTTTGCATGGCATAACTACCAGGTTTTCTTAATAATGATCCTCTCGAGTATGTCTATAAGTTTCATAAGGATATATATGGTCTCAAATAAGCACCAAAGGCTTGGGTTCATGAAATACAACAATTTCATATGGCCTCTGTGTTTAACAACTCTCATGCAGACATATCATTATTTTTCCTTATCAATAATGGTAATCTAATCAATCTCCTTATATATGTTGATATCATAATTATCATTGCATATAATGCCACTATAATTCAACAGTTATATGTCTTTTTGACATATTAAAGATCTTGGTGAGATGACCACTTTCTTGGTGTTGAAATTACTACTACTTCAATAGTTTACTTCTCTTTCAATAAAAGTATATCATTAATATTCTCAATCATACAAATATGAATAGAGCCAAAATTGTCAACACTTCATTTGCCACTAAGATTAACACTTATAACTCGTTTGAGATGCACATTGACAAATCCCTTTAAATATAGAACAATTGTCGATAGTCTACATTACTTGTGCATCATTTGCCTTGATATTGCATATGATGTTACTAGGTTGCTTCATTTTATATATCAACCTAATATTGATTACTGGAATGATGTATAATGCTTACTTTGTTATTGTAATGATGTCAAATGCTTACTTTGTTATCTTAACTAATCATGGTATTACCTTGTGCCATCATATATATTTACCTTTTTATGCCTTTTTAAATGTTGATTTGGTTAGTAATAAGAATGACTACAACTCCATCAATATTTATATTGATTATCTTGGTTGTAATCTAATATCTTATTCCTCTAAGAAATAACATGCAGTTTCATGCTCTTTGACTAAATCAGAGTATCATTCCGTCAATACTGTATTAGCTAAGTTAAGTTAGATTCATTTACTTCTAAACAAGCTTGTGTTATGACAATGTTAGAAAAAATCAAAACTATTCTAATCATTTATTCCATTCATGTATAAAATGTGTTGCAATTGATTGTATTTCATTGGGGATCAAGTAAATAGTGGAGCTTTATATGACAGTATTTTCTTAAACAATCAGTTAGTCAATGTTTTACTTAAGTCTTTTACATATACTCATTTTCAATTTTTTGAAAACAAAGATTGAAATCTCCAAAAGAGTTCCTATTGAGGGCGTATATTCAAGAAATAAATTTATTAATTATTTAATTATGTAATCATCCTGTTAGTTCCTTATTAAGATTTGTTAAATAAATTGAATTGATAGTAAATCATGCAGACTTAGTTAACTATTTGAATTTAGAATATTTGATTGACTATATAATTTTAACTTGTTCTTGTATATATACTCTTTATTTAATAAAATTAAGCCATTATTTCTAATCTTTTATGGTATCAAAGTCTCTTTCTCAACCTATTTCGTTTTCTTTCTAATTTGACTTACTTACTTGGTGTTGAAGTTACTACTACTTCTAATAGTTTACTTATCTTTCAACAAAAGTATATCATATAAATCTTCTCAACAGTGCAAATATAAATAGAGCCAAATATGTCACCACTTCACTTTCCATTAAGCTCAACACTTATAACTCATTCTAGATCCAGATTGACAAATCGCTTTAAATATAGAACAATTGTTGACTATCTTCCTTAACTTTGCATCACTTGCCTTGGTATTGCATATGATGTTAATAAGCTAGCTCAGTTTATATATCGACCTAATATTGATTACTGGAATGATGTCAAATGCTTACTTTGCTATCTTTTTGGTATAACTAATCATGGTATTGCCTTGTGCCTTCACATATATTTACCAATTTATTCCTTTTTTAGATGTTAAATTGGTCAGTAATAAGGATGACTACAAATCCATCAATGCTTATATTGTTTATCTTGGTTGTAATATAATATCTTACTCCTCTAAGAAATAACGTGCAGTTGCATGCTCTTCGACTAAAGCAGATTATCAATCCATTTTTATTGTATTAGCTGAGTTAAGTCATATTCTTTTACTTTTAAACAAGCTTATGTTATGACAATGTTAGAGCAAATCATATATATTCTAGTCATATATTCCATTCACGTATAACATGCATTACAATTGATTGTATTTCAATAGGGATCAAGCACATAGTAGAGCTTTATATGACACCTATATTTTCTCAAACAATTAATTAGTCAATCTTTTAATTAAGTCTTTTACATATACTCATTTTCAATTTTTTGAAAACAAAGATTGAACTCTCCACAAGAGCTCCATATTGAGGGTGTATATTTGAGAAATCAATTTATTAATTATTTAATTATGTAATCATCCTGTTAGTTACCTATTCAGATTTGTAAAATAAATTGAATTGATGGCAAATCATGTATACCTAGTTAACTATTTGTATTTATAATATTTGGTTGACCATATAATTTTAATTTGTTCTTGTATATATACTCTTTATTCAATAGGATTAAACCATCATTTCTAATCTTTTATAGTATCAAAGTCACATTCTTAACCTATTTCTTTTTCTTTATGATTTGACTTACTTTCTTGGTGTTGAAGTTACCACTACTTCCAATAGTTTACTTATCTTTCAACAAAAATATATCATAAATCTTCTCGATCGTACAAATATAAATAGAGTCAAATATGTCACCACTTCACTTAACATTAAGCTTAACACTTACAACTCATTCTAAATCCATATTGACAAATCCCTTTAAATATAAAACAATTGTTGACAGTCTTCGTTACCTGTTCTTCAGTTGCCTTGATATTGCATATGATGTTAATAAGTTATGTCAGTTTATATATTGACCTAATTTTGATTACTTGAACGATATAAAATGCTTACTTTGCTATCCTTTTGGTATAACTAATTATGGTATTGCCTTAGGCCATCACATATATTTACCTCTTCATGCCTTTTTAGATGCCAAATTGGTCGATAATAAGGATGACTACAACTCCATCAATGCTTATATTGTTTATCTTGGTTGCAATCTAATATTTTATTCCTTTAAGAAATAACGTGCAGTTACATACTCTTTGACTAAAGGAGAGTATCATTATGTCATGACTGTATTAATTGAGTTAAGTTAGATTCGTTTTGTTTTAAATGAATTTGTGTTATGACAATGTTAGAGCAAATCATAATGATTCTAATCATATATTCCATTCACGTATAATGCATGTTGTAATTGATTGTATTTCATTGGGAATCAAGTATATTATGGAGCTTTACATGACACCTATATTCCCTTAAGCAATTAATTAGTTGATGTTTTAATTGAGTCTCTTACATATACTGATTTTCAATTTTTAAAAAACCAAGATTGAACTCTCTACAAGAGCTCCATATTGAGGGTTTATATTAGAGAAATCGATTTATTAATTATTTGATTATATAATCATCTGTTTAGTTTCCTATTTAGATTTGTAAAATACATTGAATTGACAATAAAACATGTAGAATTAGTTAACTATTTGGATTTATAATATTTGATTGACCATATAATTTTAACTTTTACTTGTATTATACTCTTTATTCAATAAAATTAAGCCAGTATTTCTAATCTTTTATGGTATTAGAGTCGCATTCTTAACCTATTTCTTTTTCTTTATTTTTTTTGTAATTCTTTAAGCTTTTCTTTAACTATAATGGCTTATGAATAAACTTCATCCAAATACTCAAATCACCATTCAAAATATCACCAATAACACCATTATCCTTTCCAACATTGGCCAATTTTTTTAGAGACCATCTCCTCTTTTTGGGCATGCTTCCAAAATCATCTTTTATGATAAAGGACATAAATGTATTGTTCCTTGTAATAATCGACCTACATCACATCCATATCTTAGATACTTATAAAGATGTTGTACTAAAGGGCACACTGTCAAGCATTGCTCCATTTTTCAACTTGTCACCATCTAATCCTCACTAGCTCCATTCACAATAAGTTTACAATCTAGAGACACTACTTCTCCATTGCAATATTAGATTAGGAAGGATCAATAAATGGTATCAGAGCCACATTCTTAACTTGTTTCATTCTCTTTCTTTTTTTTCTCATAATTATCTAAGCTTTTATTTACTATAATAGCTTCTAAAGAAACCCTTTCAAGTACTCATATCATTATTAAAAATAACTAAAAACTACATATATATTATCTTATTACAATTAATAGTTCAAATATCACAAAACTAACTGCTACCAACTTATCACATAGTTGCTCAAAATGTAAAGTCTTATTAGAGGGATACAATCTCTATAACTTTCTTAATGGTTCTTATCTCTATCCTACTCTAACCATGACCATTAATCATAACTCGAATCAAAATTTGGCCTATACAACATAATTGCTATGATCATCTTCTCTTTAATGCACTTGTTGGTGTAATACCCGCATTACCACCTCTGAAGAGAAACAGACCAATTTTTCCAATACCTATGTTGATAATCCCATGGTCATATTAAAAAAATCAAGGATGAATTGAAAAATTGTATTTGAAAGCATTCATAAAGTACACATATTTCATATTAATTTTTTTATTAATGAAATGCTTGTAATTATATATTATATGTTTTGTGGATTAGATTAGAGATTTTGATCAAAATATGCTTAAAAGTGAAATTTTAGTAAAGAAGGAACAAAGATGCAAATTTTGGAAAAAAGTGGAAGCCTATAGAAGAAAAGTTTCAAAAGAGGTCTATTCAAATTTCTGTCTTAAAATTGTCCCCTCATTTATTTATTTTGTTAACTGGCCAAAAGAGGTAAGCTTCATCAGTCCCTAAGAATTTACTTCTACTCATCTCTATATACAATTAATTTATTATTAGAGAAGGAATATATTTTTTAGATTCGACACTTTTTAATTAGTCATAAATTTGTTACTCTCATTTGAAATTGTTTCATAGTAAATTACGCTCCAGATGAGTAACGTATTTCCTCATGGTACAATTGAAATACACAATCTAAGCATCGATAAGTCTTTTAGGGAAAATGATCATTTTCTCAAACCTTTTAATGAGAGTTTTTACATTTATAATATTAAAGAAATCATCTTAGAATGCCCAATTTGTAAGACATGAGGAACCATAATATCTAAGTAAAATGTTAAATAAAATTGCTAATTAGGAGGGAACTTTATATTTTTTTCTTTTAAAAATTTCTTTCATTTAAATTATGATTTTTATGTTTTTCATAGCTTAAATTACCCTATTTTGTTTTAAGAGTATAAATCATTCTTAATAAATCATGGAAACCTTTACAAATGCAAAATTCATAAAAAGGGATGAAACATCCATAATCACTTTTTGAATAAGGCGTGCTCATTCCTTACTTCCACATCACTGAACCTTTCTTAACTAAGACGTCATGTCTTACAATAAGTGATTCTGACTCAAAAACACATAATGTGCAACTTTTATAATGAATAAATATAATCAATAATAAATAATCAATAGAACACTTATTTCTTTACCTTATCATCTTCTTTTCTTTTATAACCTTAACTTGTTTTTCTGATCTAGTTGTTGCCTCTCCTATCGTGCACCATTGACTCCTCTTCCTCTCTTTGTTTATGGAGCTGACACCTCACCCATTATTTACTAATGTCTCTCACATCATGGTGTTGTATTTCATTATTGCTATGTTGTTACCATCTTACCATCGCTGAAGCTAATGCCTCTCGTTGTTGCTGGAGTTGTCATCTTCACTCTAAAGTTAGTGACTTCTTTCTCCTCTCATATGAATAATGGTTGAAAAGATGATGAAAAACACTCTTTTGAGGAATCAGAAAGCTCATCTCCTCTGAATGCAACAAAAGGCCCAAACCAAAGCTAAAGCATAAATTCCCTCATTGGCTCCATCTAAATCTCTAGCATAAATAATCATCAAATCACATACTAGAATGTGTTTAGGGAAAGGTTAGCATATTTTACCTTCCTCATAGACAGATCTGAATGGACACCTTCAATTTTGAGAAAGAAGAGACAAATAAAGGTACTCAAGTGTTTGAAAACATCCCATCATTCCTTGTAAGTAAGTTCATCACCCACTATGGATGCTTTGAACAATATAATTGTTGTGCTTGAATTGATTGATGAGCTAGCACACTTATTTTTCCATTTAAGGCCTTGCCTATATTGAGCTTGTCTATGAATTCTATAATACTTTTTTAAAAAAATTGAAAATCTTATCTCCTTTGAATGCAACAAAAGGCCTAAGACAAAGCTAAAGCATATGTTCCCTCATTAGCTCCAACTAATTCTCTAATACAAGTAAGCATCAAATCACATACTAGAATGCATTTAGGGAAAAGCAAGCATACTTTACCTCCCTCAGAGTTATATTTAAATATGCACCTTCAATTTTAAGAAAGAAGCAATAAAGAAAGGTACTCAAGTATTTGTAAATTGTAGCACCCCACTCCCGCAAGACCCGAACCAGATATCGACGGTGATATCCGAGCCCGTGACCCGCGAGGGTGGCATGCTAGAGTATTCAATCCAATTTCAGTATACATTTTTTTTTCAAAACAATCCTCGTTAATCATAAACCATTTCACTTTGAGGCCATTGGGGCCCATTTCAATGCACAAAGCACTTACAACCATTATCAATTGGTACACATTGATATACACAATAATAATCGCATTTAAACAATCCCATTTATTCAGAGTCCCATATTTCAGCACTTATTACAAACTGAAATGTTCACATATACACTATACAAAAATTTGCGGAATACACTTTATACAAAACTCTAATGCAGACACGAACTGATCCCGACCTCTAACCTTTTCACGCGAGCAGTAAGTTTACTCCCGTTACATAACGGGGTATCCTTCCGAATCCTAAAAAACAGATGCAAATTTTGGGTGAGTTTTGCGAACTTAGGGAGTGACCATCATTGATGGTTCACCCAGTTACCCAACACATAATTCAAATAATGTGACTCCTTAACAACATATGGCATCACATATATTCGATCAATCATTACATATTCACTATTATTAGATCCATGACATTTGCACCATTATTATATCACATACAAGTGATCAATCATTTCACATAAGCCTATTGTTTCAGGCTCTAATCATTGGATCATTCATATAATCCTTATGCAGTACACAGACGATCCACTTTCAATACAATTTCACATTTCTATAATTTCACACGTCCATTCAATACAATTTGACATTTCATACAATATCACATTCTCATTCAGTACAATTTCCCATTTACTAATACATTTCACATTCATATTCACTCAATGTAACATTCCCCTGCAACTCAATTAAGTCAAGCCCATTCCATACCATTAATTCAATTCCATTCAATGCAACCAAATCAATCCCATTCAATGCAACCAAATCAATCAAGTTATGCATATGTATATGCAACTTGTTGCCCATTTATGTCTTTGTTGTGACCGAGTGCCTAAAACTGTCCCATATAGGGCTCATTGATAACTTTCCCATTTAGGGCTCATTGATAACTATCCCATTTAGGGCTCATTAAGCGTTAAACGCATCTAGGGAGAGGAGAGCCCTCTTGGAATGCACTACTCCCTTTTCGAGCTCGAGGCCCTTTTTCACTCGTTGAGCTTAATGCTCTGATCGTTGGCCACTCTGGTCACAACTGCCATGTTATTTTATGCATTCATGATATGGATGCAACACTCACCTTTACATGCACTTATTCATTCATAATCACTACTCATCGGACTGTGGTCCGGCATTCAACATATAGTTGAGAATTCACAATTTTACATGCATGAACTAATTTAATCATTTTCCCATGTCATCGGACCTTAGCCCGGCATTCGACATTAAGTCGAGAATTCACACTTCCATTTATATACATATACATTCAAATCACATTGAGCAATCACATTCAGTACACTTAGTTCCCATATTCACATCAATCAGCACTTCAATAACGCAATTATCCAGTACAC
>JANZLH020000098.1:202313-212546 GCA_026770325.2 Erythroxylum fimbriatum
ACAGGGTGGGACAGCTGGCCCAAGGATTTAAGGCTACTCCATACCCAAAGTCAAGGATTGAACCCCTGACCTTTGGTCAAGAATGAATGAGTCTCTGCCACTCAACCACACCCCTTGAATTTAATTGTTCTCTTTTCTTGTGTTTTCGTACGTTACTTTATCCTTTTTTTCATGCATATAGACGTAACTCAATGCTAGATAGAAAGAGCCTTGTAAAGAACCCCGGAATTACTTCCATAACACTACGTTACTCGTGTTCATTGGTAGAGTCATCACATGTTAAGAAGAGTCCTATCCTATTTCGTGGATGGTTCCTACTTAATGTCCTTTACAGACACTCCAAAGGCAAACCCATTTTCATTCGATTCCTATGCTTAACATATCTAAAAACTAGAGATAATCTGTTTAAACGTTGGCTTGCAGCTTGGACCAATCACCTGACAATCATTTATAGTTTTCATTGTATTGCTTCAAATGTGTATGTACTATGGAGCCAGTCCAGAATGGCAGTGCAGTCCGCAGAATCTGAAACAAAAGTTGTCAGCAATTTCATTTTCCCTTCCTTCCTTCATCCCGAGCCCACTGGGCACTGGCCGTGCCCAATACTAATTTATGTCTCACTGCCTATGACTTATCTTTCTTTAATATATCGTCGTACCAATAGCCAAGATGCTCGCTTCCTGAATTCTCTACCTCGTTAGCAGGATTTCTCCGGTACTAGGCTGATCGATTGGAATCCTATGTTGGGTTCTCAATGTTGTCAACGTCGTTGGTTTGTTGAGATCATTACAAAACCTGAAGATGCAAATGACAGTGCTCGTACTATGATTCTGTTATCTCCAACAGTGTGATTAGCTGTTAAATGTAATTATTCAACAATATAAAATGTTTCGGGTCCATATGCTTTGGGCAGCTAGGAGTGTAAGGTACGTCAGTGTCTCTTGGCACCACATGATCATTGCCTTAAAAAAGCAACGAACCTGTGGACAGGAGAGTAGCAAAATAAAAACAAAAATTGATTGGCCTACATCTTAATATTTTACGTGTTGATCTTAGCTGGAAACGAGATCTGATATTTTGTTATAAAATCAGCTAATTGCAGGCGTTGCCTTGCCTACAAGCATTTCTCCTCCTCCATGCACGCGCGTCAGCTCAGTAAAGAAATCCTGGCTTGCCAGCTAATATAATACCCACATAGAGAAGACACGACAATGGTAGAAGAGATCTATCCATACTCAAATTTAACAAATGAACAAATTTTGAATCTCTTGTTTAGAACGATCAACTGATTCGAATTGGAAATCGGCCAAGTTTTACAAAACAAAGTAGATCTATAAGCTATTCCATTTGAACTCAAACACCCGCTCTCTAGCAATAGTACAGTACAGTGAAAAGGTACTGAAAGAGTCAAAAAGTCTACATCCAAAGAATCGGCCCTAGCCGCAACCAATTAGGAAGCTTTGGATCTTGTCCAAAGCCTTACCCGTGAATCCTACCCTTTATTATTATTTTTTTTTTTGGAACTTTTTTACATTACATGGGTCACACTTGAGTTTGTAGTGTTTTTGAAGGACGATTGACGAAAACAAAGTCTGCTTTTAACCATAAAGGGGACGAGTGGGGCAGAGAGCTAGTAGGCACAAGCTCCAACCCCTGATTCTCTAATCTCTAAATAGTTGCTTTGGTCCCCAATTCATCACCCACATGCGCCCGAATCGCTGGTGACAGCGATACACCGCCCAAGCGCTAACGCAACTCCTCACACCTCATTTTTCCATCAAAAAAGCCTGACAATTCCCGGTAGTGACCGTGAGTGAGCCTGAAATTTTTGATAGCCGAAGGAACCACTACTCTGCACATATCAAGCGTTTTAGTCACCAGCAAAACTCCAAATCCTTGCTCTGGCACACAGTTTTCTTTCTGTCTGCTTCTTTCAACTTCCTTTAAAAAAAACAAAATTTAAATCCTCTATTCAGCGTTCAAAAGTCGTAAGATAGTTCAATGGAATCTATGTGGGCATTGAACTAATATGTGCATGGTATCATAGCAGAAATGTAATTGGACCATTGCCAGCCAACACGTGTGCCAAACCCCTTCCACATATCTTTATGTTCAAATTTATTTACTGCGTATAGCAATGAATAATAGTTAGCAGGAGTTTGGACCAGCTCGTGTTGTGGGCATACAATAATAATTATTGATTCAATTCTAGTCTAAAGTCAGCTTATCTTAGTGACTAGATTAGCCCTCAAGTCTTGCCAAATCATGAATCCTGTCTCCCAAACAAATACTGATATAGGTTTGCTTATGTATTAGCCAACGTCAGTTGGAAATTAAAAAAGAGAAAATATTACATTCACAGCTGTCATCCACCAACAATTTCATAAAATTAAATTCTACAAATATGAGTCAGTAATTACGTAACCAGGACCAGGACCAGGACCAGATCACAGTCACAGACAAGCAACCTTCCCTCTCCTTTCAGTTGAGTTCATGTACTTTCTCAGTTTTAAATTAACTGGGATAACTGGACCGTTAAAATTAATCAACGGCTGATTCAATAACACAACTGCTTATTACTAAAAGGAAACAAAAAAGCAGCAAAGACAACAAATCTCCACACTTTCTTGGCAACAAGCAGTTTACATGCCTTAAGTAACATTAGAATCAAAACTGATTAATCCTCGTAAAAATGGGCTAACATTAAGCAGAAATGTAGAGTCACTAATTACAATAAGGAAAGAAAACCAACTTTTGTTATTCCCTGCAAATGGGCAATAACACAAGCCACACTGTCTACTCGTCTTAGTCCTAACCTCTCTCACTGTACATAAACAGTTAGCAGTAAAAAAGTTAATTAAAAACGCTGAGATGGAATGCAAAAATAAAATCCATCCATCCAGAAAAATCAATATTTCAGAAATTAAAAGAAAAACACCCAAACGAAGCTACTAGTACTAGCCAACGACGCAAGTCAGGGGTGGTCTTGACAAAGCTCCTTCCTCAGCCGTTGAGAGAAAAGCCGGCAAGCATCCATACTCAAATCAACGGCAGCAGCCAGTGCCACGTAAGCAGCAGCATCCTCCGTACAGTTGACGTGCTGCACGCTAACTTCAACCCCGGGCTTACTACACTTTCCTTCGCCTTCCACACTCGCACTCATCACAAACCCTCTTCTGTTGTAAATACAGTACGGCCAGAGCCCGTATCCGAAGTCACCACTCCCCTTCGGACTACACGCCGGGGAAGCTGACCCCCCGCCGAGATCCATCACAAATTTCCCGCCTTTGCCCGCGTTGAGAGTGGACTCGGCCAACACAATCCCGGCGGCTCCCATTCCTCCAATGGCTTCAGGTATTATCTCAAAGCGGTAACCGAGGGCGTCAGAGGAGCCGCGTTCGCGCCAAGCCTCTAGTCGGCCCCACGGCTTCCACGTGGCGTCCCCCGGGCGGAGAATCAGCCATGCACCGGCGTTCGACCGGCTCACCCTGTCCGAGCGGGGCGAAGGCACAAACGGCGTCACCATCGAAGCCGCAGCTACTGGTGAACCGGAGAGATCGTGGACAGTTACGGACCATCCTTTTCGTTCTTTAACTGCTCTTTCCTTTTCGCTACCTAATGAACTCAACCAGCTCCTCTTAGAATTGCTCCATTCGGATTCTAACAATGACCTGAACGTGAACAGATCAAAATAGTATTACAGTTCAGAACTTCGGAGAACAGAAAGCCAAATGAATTTGAAACTTAAAGAGCAAAATGTAGCATAATTAATTAATTAACTGACCTGGACCTTTGATTTGGGTCGCCAGTGGTTCTAAAACTGAACTTGCAAGTAAAGACGGGTTGTCTGATATTGCCTTGTATTTGGAACACTTGCGGGCTGCATTCGGGCTCGCCGTCAAACTGAAATACGAATCTGGGGTCAGGCTCAGCTTTAACGTTCAAGTGAAACTGGGCTTTACTCGTCGCCTCTCTACCGACAGTAATCCACCCATTGTGGTAAACGCAGCCTCTAGACTCCGTTCCCGCCAGATCCAATGGCACCTTGACTTTGCCGAGGAGCCTGCCGGAATTCAGCCCACAGGTAGTGCCGCGACGACCGGTATAGATAGAGATTTTGAGGTGGAGTTTTACAGCGAAGATGGACTTGGAAACAAAGCGGTCTAAGTCGGACTTGGAGAGGTGGAAAGTGGCGGCCAATGTTCCGTCGGGGGGGAACTGATTGTTGTTGTCCGGAGTAATGTAGGGGACGGGGGCGGTTTGGAGAGGAAAATTCTTGAGTTTAATTTTGCAGAAACATGGGGACGAAGAAGGATGAACGGCGGAGAGAGCGGGTTTAGAAGCAACCGGGATTTTGAGGGCTAAATTGCCCACCGTCAGACGGACGAAAGGGCAAGGATCCATGGTCAAATGAGACAGATAGAGGGATTGGAATTTCAAAGAGAGGACATGACTAGGTGTGGAACAGTGTTGATCTTCAAAGAGTATTCAATTCAACCATAGAAAAAATGAATTATCTTTATTTATGTATATATGTGTGTGTATAGGGAGGGGGAGGGTAGATAGATAGCAGTGAGAACTGAAGAGGAGTGCTATTGTTGGAATACAGCTGGATAACAGCCTGTCAACTGCTACCTTAGGTCCCCCCCGCCCCCCTCTCTCCTATGTCACTTATTTATTTATATATATTTATATATTTCAATGCTCAATCAAAAGGCCTATGTGCCTGCGAAGGTTATTAAAGAAATTACAAGAGAAAAGAGAAAAGTATATGTTATATTATAAATAATGAAATCACATGTGGGAGTATTTTACTTATAATTTGGACCTAAGTGGTACTATATAATGTGTTGTTTTCTTTCTGATTGGCCAAATGTAAGGTCTCCTACAAATTTGATACACTATTTGCTTTTCTCTCATAAATTACATAATAATATGTAAATTTTGGAATTAAGATACTTTAAGTAGTCAATAAAATTTGTTCTGCCTGAACTTGCTGGAGCTGGACGTTACTGCTTGGATCCATGAATCTAAATCGCTTTGGCCAGAGAATACCTGCAAAACAAATAAAGGCACGCGGGGGGTTGATTCCCGGTAGGCCCCTCCGACGCTCAAATCAATCTTTTTGTGAGAGTTTTGGTGGCTAAGAGTAGAGAAAAGCAGGATTGTAATGTTGTACCTGTATCATGGTCAAATAGTACCTTATATATGGAATAGCTGCTAGGTTTAGGTCTTTACGTAGGTTTTTACGTTTGCATTGGAGACCTCTACCTACGAATGGGTCGTTGATGTCTGGGCCTGGGATTGGGCCTAGCATGGTCATCCCAACCATAAGCCCCCTACTCCTCGAGTCTGATCAAGGAGAAGGGTCGAAGGAGTACTTTGGGATTGTTTGGCTCGTCTTTCATGGCAGCTCGTGATAAGGCTGGTCGTTCGGGGACCAGTGCCCTGCGCTCAATAGCTCCTGCTATGATAGGAGACCGATAGGACGTCTACGCCTGGTGCGCGATAGCTCAGGCAGGAACAAGACAATCGGTTGACTCGTGTTAGGACTGGGCGATCGATCGACTCGCGCCATGCCAAGGCGATCGATCGGACGTCGATGTGTTGTCGCAACGCTAGGTCTAATCATTATTTGACGATACGTATCTTTTGGGCGTCGTTCAAAATTTGAAACGATGCGCCCTTTTAACTGTCGCGCAGCTGTCATGCGCTGTCACGCGTGTCCTTTCGACTGTCACGCTGCTTCGGGCCTTTAATGACCCTAATTTTTCGCAGCTCAGATTTTTCCACGTGTTCAGCTTCGGCTCGGATTTCACCACGTGTTCAACGTTGATTGGTACTCCCATTCAGTTGATACTATAAATTTTGGAATTGACGGCCTTTCTTCGCTCTGCGTAGTTTTTCCAACTTCTATTCTCTGTATTTTCATCTCTTTATCTGCAGTCACCGGAGTGTACCTTCCACTGTTGTCCCGATTCCAAACTTCAATTACTAATTGGGTACGTCCTTTTTTCCTCTCTCCATCCTAAAAATTTCCATTTAGTAACCATGGCGTCAACCAGCCCTAGAGGTGAAGTTAGTCTTGGGGGTGAGACTACTGAAAGTGCCTTGCCAATAGTTAGGCCGTTGGAGATAGCGGCGGCAATGGTTGAGGTGCCGGAGGCCGGCGGAAATGAGGCGCCGGAGGCGGAGGGAACTGAAGGAATCAGGGCGAGTGCCCGAAAGGACGGGCAGATTGTCGAGAAACCGCTGAGTGACCTATCAATGATGACCGCGGGGGAATTGAATTGAGCGGTCATCAAGAATAACATCTCTGCGACGTGGGGACCTAGGCTGGCCTCCGAGAGTGAGCAGATCCATAGCAGTTTTGGAGGCTGCTTCGCTGTTTCGGACAGCTTTTTCTCGACTGGGGGTATGAAACTTCCCTATGCCCCGATTATTGGCGATGTATGCGACGTCTACGCATTGAGGCTGAGCCAGATCCCTCCGAACGGTTGGAGGTTTATTAACGGTCTGGCCTTGCTGTGCCATTAGTTTGGGTGTCCTCCATCGATCGACATTCTGCGTCATTTCTTGAGAATGAACCAGAGCTCGAGTGCCGGGGCCGGGATCCCTCATTTTCAATACAAAGATGCGCGCTATCGTCCTGCTGGAACGACCTCAAAAGTACAAGCTTGGAGGACAAAATACTTTTTTGTGAGGCCCTCGGGATCTTCTTTTGAATCCAGGTCGTGGAAATATCCTCTGGCCGAGCGGTGGAATGATCTTTCGAATGTGTCCCTTACTAGGGAAGAGTGGGAGGCGGTCGGTCGCATTAAGGGGCTCGGTCGGTATGACTTCGATCGCCTCATTCTGGGGTATCGCGAGGGGGTATCGACCGAGTCATTCTTAATCGACCCCCCACCCCGAATTAGCGGGCTAAGAGAAGAGATTGCCCCTCCTGGTTGACCCCTTGTAGTTTAACTTTTTTGCTATCTTTGTAGGTATTGGTTTCGGCTTTTAACCTGCTTCTGTTACTGTGCAGCGATGGTAAAGCTCAAAGATTTCGCCGGATCCTTCAGTTCCGCTAAAGTCCAGCGTAAAGCTGCTAGGCCTTCAAAGGCAAAGGATCAAGGAAAGAAAGGGGAGGCCAGCGCGGATGTCGCTCGGCCTACTGTTCCCGAGTAGAATGTCGCCCATCCTGTTGTTCCTGAGCGGTCTGCGGGGTTGGCCGTGGAGGTTGTCCCCAAACAGTCAGCAATGATGACCCGGTTGACGGGTGAGGGCCTAACGGCCATAGAGGAAGAAGAAGAAGAGGTGGAGCCACCTCTCAAGAGGAAGAAAACCGTTCGGGTTCTCGACCGACCGCCCTGCCCGTCGGATAAAGGCAGGGAGAAGGAGAAAGAGAAAAAGAAGGAGAAGGGCAAGGGGAAGGAGCGAGCGACCGACCCTGGGAAGTGGGTATCCACAATTAGTCTGGATGAGGCTGCATTGCTCAGGGACATCGACGTGTCCCTCGAAATTGCCCAGAGGGCTATTCCTCCCCGGGACGAGGAGGCTTTGGATAAACTGGAGAATAAGGAGCTGCTGGGTAGTCTCGTGCGTAGCTGCGTAAGGGGTCTGGCATTCTCCTTCGCCACATATCAGCACCTCGATCAGCTCGATGGATTCTCCAAATCGCTAGACCGAGAAGTCAAGGGTCTTCACGAGCAGGTCCGTGTTTTGAGAGTTGAGCTTTCGGAGGTGAAGGAGGAGAAGGACTTTGTACGGGCTCAGTTTTCTTCCTTCGAGGAGGAAAAGAAACTCTGGGAGGAAGATAGGAGCGTGTTGAGGGCTCAGCTTGCCTCGGGGGAGGAGGAGAAAAGCAGGGTAGTCGCGGAAAGGGACGAGCTGGCAAAGAAGTGTGAGGACATGAAGGAACAAGTCCTCATGGCCAACTATGCGGCCAAATTGGATCGAGAGCTTCGTGCGAAGGCCATCCGCAACTGCCAGCAAGCTCAGATAGAGAAACTGCGGGCTGAGGGGGAATTGTTGGAGCTACAAAGCTCTGTTAAAGAGGAGAGGATCAAGGCAATCAAGCGATGGAAAGCGCGGCACTTGAATGACGAGTGTATGGAATTCGCTGCCGATCTATCTCTTTCCATCCTGAAGAATTGCCATAGCATCTGTGTCCCTAACGGGTCGGATGGTCCCTCCTTTGAAGATTATGCCGAGCCAATGATTCCCTCCGAGCTTGGCCTTTCCCTTGAAGAGATAAGGGAGATAGTGGAGACAGAACGAGAGGCTTTGCCGGATGAGATGCTAGATCTTAGTTCGGATGAGGAAGTGTGGCGAGCTCAAGGGAGTGTTTCTCCGGTCCTTCCTGTAGGCTTTGGTCCCGCCTCGGTTGCTTTGCCGACCTCTTCTCCTACCGGTCCAGCTGTTGGCGCTTCTTCTCCTCCCGAAGGGCCCAATTAATTTGTATTATGGAACCTTCGAGGCTCATCTGGTCGGGCTTGTGGCCAGAATAAATATTCAAAGGAATAAACTTTTCGTATTTTAGTTCCCCATTGTCTTTTTATTTTGTGAACGAAGCGTAAACTGTCGTTAGTTTTGTATCATGGTCTTTGTCTTTCGCATAGCAAATGATGAACAAGTGCGTTCGATAAGCATCGGTTGGTAGTAGGGTTTAGGATAATCGTGGTCGATCTAGGTTAGAGAAGTTGGCTGAGCGATCCGAGATTAATCTTCTCGGCATCGCCTGGTTCCAAGGATCTTGTCTTGGCAACCTGGCCGAGCGATGTTGAGGCAGAGCGATGCCAAGATTTTGTGACTTGGCATCGCCTAGTTCCAAGATCTCGTTTAGAAACCTGGCCGAGCGATGTTGAGGTCGAGCGACGCCAAGATTTTGTAACTTGGCATCGCCTGGTTCCAATATCTCGTTTGGAAACCTGGCCGAGCGATGTTGAGGCCGAGCGATGCCAAGATTTTGTGACTTGGCATCACCTGGTTCTAAGATCTCGTTTGGAAACCTGGCCGAGCGATGTTGAGGGCAAGTGATGCCAAGATTTTGTGACTTGGCATCTCCTAGTTCCAAGATCTCGTTTGGAAACCTGTCCGAGCAATGTCGAGGCTGAGCGATGCCAAGATTTTGTGACTTGGCATCGCCTGGTTCTAAGATCTCGTTTGGAAACCTTGCCGAGCGATGTCGAGGCCGAGCGATGCCAAGATTTTGTTACTTGGCATCGCCTGGTTCCAAGATCTCATTTGGAAACCTAGCCGAGCTATGTTGGGTCCGAGAGGGTTCCAAGATTTTTGGTCCTGGTATCGGCCGAATGATGTCGAGGACAGTCAGTTGGTAGAAAGTTCTCCCTTTCACCTAACTTACTGAGACTTTTCTTGCCGAAAGATTTGAAACCCTTTATTAATGATGACAAGGGCGTTGGCCATTAAAACACCTGACTAGTAGGGCCAGGAAAAGGTACCCAAAAAGGTATATGTACAAAAGCATAAGCAATAACGAAGTACGGAACAAAGAAACAAGTGAACTAAAATAAAGCTTATCTACTAATAGAACGCCTTCAGGTTTTTGTCGTTCGTATCACGCAAGGTGTAGGAGCCATGTCTGGCTTGTTTTACCACCTGATCGGGTCCTTCCCATGTCTGACCGAGCTTCCCAAGGTTTGTTTTAACCGTTTCGGCCTTTCTCAGAACATCACCACCAATCTTTATGTCTCTCGGCCTTACCCTTTTGTTGTAAAACTTTGTTTCTTCCTCGGCTCTTACATCTAGAGAACTCGCCAAAACTACTACTCCCTCAAGGGTTCTCGTTTCTGCCAAGTAGCATTCCCTAGCGATTCTCTGTTGACCCCAGACTTTGCCGATGCCGTGGGGGGTCGGGAACTTCATTGCTTGATAGTAAGTTGAGGTTACTGCTCTGAGGGCATTTTGTGTGGCTCTTGCAATTATTGCATTGTACGCCCCTACAAACTTTACAACCAAGAATTCAATGTCCTTCTCTACCTGGCATGGCTTTTGTCTGAATTTTACCTTCAAGGAGACTCGGGCAAACGGATAGGCTGATGCTCCTGTTACTCCCTTAATGGATCCCTCTATTGGCAGTAGTCGGTCCTCCGGTATCTCCATTTGCTTAAATGCGTCATAATAGAGTAGGTCGACCGAGCTGCCTGTGTCAATCATTACTCGTTTTACTTCGCTACCCCCCATGTTCAAAGTGACCACTAGCGCATCATCATGAGGACAGCTAACACC
>JANZLH020000098.1:297739-310960 GCA_026770325.2 Erythroxylum fimbriatum
GGGAAGGTCCCGGAACAAAAATTTTTGTTTTTCCGCTGCTGTCCATATGATGGACGTCCCGGGATTTTCCTACAATAATTTGCTAAAATAATTGCTCAAGTCCACTAACTCTAATAAAGTCATCTAATAAGGGTCATACTCTAGAGTGACTAGATTCAAAATGAGGTTGATCTTATGATTGCTTTCTTAATGAGGGATAATAGTTTTCAGTAACTCTTTGGGCATCATATTAATAATTACCTTATTACTTATGCAATTGCAATCATAACTTCCACCATATAGATTTTAAGAATATCCCATATGGCTGTAAATCGAACTGCATTTCCTTTCTTAAATCCCTTCTCGATACTTATTACTAAAATATGTACCAAACTTTTTATATGTCCGTTGCACCTATATGATTATAACAATTGATAAAGCATGAATTTTGTTTGTGTAGTGACATTATACCTTTAATATATGAGTATATCATCATCTTCATTACTTAGAGAAGGTTTATGCCAACAATGAGATCAAAATCATCAAGAGGGATCACCATGATATTAAATTTTCCATTTAGATTTCCTATACTCACAGGAACATTATAAGGCAATTCTTATTGCAACTTGGTTTTTCACTGTTAGAATATTCATCTTTCACGGGGTCTTACTTAACTAACCCTGATTTTAGCATCATTCATTTTGCTATAAATGAATGAGTGGAACCTATATCAAGTATGGCAGTGAGTTATTTCTTATTAAGATGTAGCCTTATATTCATTATTTGATCAAAGGAACTAGGTTTAATACTCATGGTATTAAGTAAAGTGACAAGATGAGGAATGACTTTTGAATGATAATTCTCCCCTTCATGTTCTACTATTAAGGCATATAACTTTTCTTTCTTTAAACAATCTCAGGAAAAATGAATCAATTGCACATAAAGCATCCTTTACTTTTTTTAAAGCCTTTTCACCTTGCATGAGTTATCCATGTTGCTTGGAATTTCCTTACTCCTTTAAACCATAATTCTTATTAAATAATATTTATCACAAATCTTATTAGTAATTAATATTAAGTGAATAGATTTGGCTTAGGATTTTTTTTTTATTTTAGGGTTTCCCTGAATTTGAAAGTATATATTATATTTAATTAATAATAAATAAGCTTATGAAAAAAATGAGAACAAAAATTAACACTAATTTTTATAGTTTCTCTATGTTTTGAAATAAGAGGAAACTAAAAATAAAAATGGAAATAGAAATTCAACTAAAAAAATGACTTCTTTTGGAACTATAGGTTTTAGTTTTGTGCTAAGGAGTTAAAATGACTTCTCCTAAACTTTTGTAATTTTCTTTTTAGTTAGAGAACTACAGTGACTTTTTCTAAACCTAAGACTTTTAAGCTTACAAAATTTTTATATTGGTGCTTTTATTACACTTAGATGGAAAAATAAAAAGAGATAATTAATAAATATGTAATTGTAAATATGATACTTTTAGATCTTGTCCTAAAGGTATTATTTCCTTATATGTGTTCCATTACAAATGTGAGGCACCTTTGATCTATAAAGTAGTTTGAGTTTACAACTTCTAGGCTTGGTAACATCTTTGTCATGGTATGATCCTAAACAATTTGAGGATAGTTTGCCTTTAATTTTTTTTCTCAATAAGAATTTTGATTTTTGTAAGACTAAGTCCTTGCAATAAAGGTATTAATTTTTTTATGAGAGTGTTTATTCATTTGAACCTTTGTTGGAATCCTTCGTTTCTCATGTTTACGACATTCTTGTGCTCTTCAATTAAGTCAATTTTGAACTAAAGTGAATTACAATTAGATGGAGAGTTATGCATCATTACCCTTAGAACTTATAATCTTAATTGTATATAAATTAAGAATTCAATAATCTCTAGTAGGCGTTTTAGTTATTTTTCAACATGTTTATATTATTTCAAAGATCTCTTAAATAGAAATTCCTATTACATCCTCAACTTTGATTTTCAGGCCTTACAATATTTAATTTCTTATTCTTTATAAAATTCACTTAATTCATTATCAAATTGAATCATATTATTTATGGTTAGTACTAAGAGGTCTCTATACCTGATTATAATGTTTCTCCTTAGAACAATTTTGATTGCCTTCTCTACTTTGTTGACTAGTACTCCATACCTAATTATAATATTCCTACTTCATTGCCTTTTAGTCTTCTTAACCATGATCATAATGACCAACTATATGGATCAGTCGACTTCCTTAATATAGTCTTCATCTAGTAGTTTAGTTACCTCTTATTCTATGACATGTTTTCTCTATATTGGAAATTTTCTATTTTTTACTTTTTCAACTTAAAAAGGGGTTTACCATTCATGCTATGATAAATTATCTCTTTACTCACCCTATAAATGTCCTATGGGCTCTAAATGAATATATCTAAGTGTTAAATTAAGAACTTTACCATGTCTTCTTTAGTTACCATGTTTGTTGGCTTGAGATGTGCATGTTAGGTGTTCTTCCAATTATAATTCTCAATTATTTCCTACTTATAAAGAGACTTTGGAGAAATGAGTGAATTCCTACTATATAAAAGGTTAGAACTTTTGGAATGCCAAAATTCTTGCCCATGCCTCTTCACTCATGAAATTTTACATTAGAGGATCATATAAATATATGGCCAACAATGGTAGGAATACTTCTTTTTGGCATGATTTGTGGACCCCCTTTGGTACCCTAATATCTATTATAGAAGTAGCTTCCTTGCAAGGAGTCTTACCTTCCAATATTGTAGTTGCTGAAGCCTTTTACATTATCAATCACTTTGCCTTATCACCATTGCATGCATTATCTGGTTTCTTATCTAATGTTGTTCTCAACAACTCTAGAGAAGAATTAATTTTGTGGATGCATACCTAATTTGGTATTTTCACTAATGCATCATGCTGGTGTCTCTTTAAGATTATCATCCATATTGTCTCCTGGAACAAGCTTGTATGGCAAATACATAATTCTCCTAGTGCTTCAATCACTTTTTGGTTAGCCATTAGGAACAGACTTCGTACAGTGAATAGAATAACCAACTTTTCATCTTTTCCAAATTGGTGTATCCTATGTAAGTCATCTACTAAAATGTGGAACATATATTCTTTTAGTGCCAATACATTCAGTACATATGGTCTACTATTCTTCAACTTTGCAACATTGCTAATCCCCTAAATTCTTGTTTAAGTATTATTGAGTGGTGTACTAATGTTCAGATGTAATTTAAAGGTGATTTATGGGTGTTTAGAGTTGCATTTAGTTATTTATTATTTGGCTTAGGCGAAGAGAGAAATAACATAATCTTTTATGATTCTTACAATAACAAGATGATTAAGCCCAAGTTAATACAACATTTGGTGGAGATATAGGAAAATGTGTTAGGAAGCCAATGCCACAAGAATCAAGTCATTTGGAGCTCTATAGAAGGAGTTATGGTCAAAACAAGCAACCATGCTCATAACTGTCCTCCACTGACATACTTGGGAAAAACCGCCATAACTTTTGCTATAGATGTCGGATTGACCTCATCTTTATACCAATTAATATGTAGACATCCTGATCTACAACTTTCATGAAGACCCAAAATCCTAATTCTGTCGTTAAGGGGGTCACACGGTCAGACCGTGTGACAATCTGGTGAAACTGTCCCAAAACCTGGAGTTACACGGTCAGTGTAAAATTTACACGGGCTGACCGTGTAACCCTCGGGTCCCCTTAACTTTTTACCCCCAAAAACTCCTCCAAATGGTTCTAAACCTATTCTAACCTTCCATACACTCCTAAGCAACCCCAAATCACCTATTCTTATGCAATTATCACTCCAAAATCATTGAAACACAAGTCAAACTTCATTAACTCCTTTCATCCATCACTCTCACCTTCATCTTATCCTTCCCAATTTTCCACTCTTTTTCCATCACATACCTTAATTCAACATAGCACTACTCCAAGCTCAATATCATGCATTCAAAAGTGGTGGAAACCATTCATACACAAATCATATCCCCTAGTTAAATCAAACACTCTAAATGAAACACAATCATATACCTTTATGCACAACAATTTCAACACTCACATTTGAGCCTCTTCAAGACACAATTCAAACTCAATATCTTCATAAGAATTGTAGCCAATTTCCTCTAGTTTCATTTAAACCAAACCTCAACTCATTTGGGCAACTATAGAAGCAATTATGGCTATGCAAATGGGAGCACACTCAAGATCAAGCTATAGCAAATTTTCCAGATTTTTCACATATGAATCTTAACATTTGTAATCATCTAATCCATCTTAAGCCTCAATCAATACTTCCATTTCTTCTCCCCTCATCCACTATCTAATTCAACTCAATACACCATTCACAATTAATTCATAAACCACAATTGAATACAATCAAAACAAAACAGGGCATATATCCATATATTCATCCAAATCCCTACTTAATCCCTACTTTCACACTTCATTCACAATTCTAACTCTTTCAATGTATTTCCATGAATTAGGCTCTACATACACACTCAACACACAATATAAACACTTATTAACATCATTTAAAACACATACATAAACCTTTTACAAGCATGATCCAATCATCACTTCTTCATCCTACTAACTTCAATTATGCAATATTCATGACATGAAACATGAAACATACTTGAACAAGCTCCTAAATCTTCAAATCTTCAAAGAAAATACCAAGACCTAATTGCACTCATCACCATCGACCATCATCATTCCAAGGTGAGAGAAATAGGTTTGTGTGGAGAGCAAAGAAGAACAAGATGAGAGCATCAAGAGAAGATGATCACTAGGTTTCAAAAGAACAAAATTCAAGATGGGGAAGGAGAAGAGTGCTTCACGAAGAAGAGAAGAGAAAAATACCAAAACAAAGCTCTAATTGGTTTTGAAAGAAGAAGTGTCGTGCATTAGCCAAAAGGAGCTTCAATAAAAGGCAATTGATGGTTAATTACATGGCTATAATAAAGCCATGTGTCATGCTTCTATTAGTTCCTTCACAATTAATCCATTCCAAGCCCAATTTCCAACAATTAACACTTATCCAATAATCCCTATAGCCATAGATCCATAATTAATAAAGAATTCTACTACCCTTGACCAATTGGTCTGCCACCCGACATTTTTCCTAGTCCGGGTTTTTACCCCGAAAAATTCCAAAAAATTTCCTAAAATTCTCCAAAATTGAAAAATCATTAATGACACTCTCCAAATAATTTTTCAAGATCAATAACTCCAAATTTTCAAAATTCTCAACCAATTACAGTTATAACCAAATAGACCGGGAATGTCAATGTATGCATGTACAAACAATTTCATGTGCAACAATTCATGTTTCACTATACCAATATGCCATCTAATGAATGAACAAGAAATTGCATTTCGAACCCCTCACTAAACACTCAAAATTCCCATTTTACCCTTCCCGTAGGAACCAGGATATTACAATAAGGCCACTGTATCTTGCTTCTTTGAGCTATATGAAACAGCACCTAAGCCAAGAGAAAAAAAACATATCTTGAAGTGCTTCTTCTATCATTAATACAACTTGCCCAATTACTGTCATAAAAAACCAAATAATTTGAAACTTGATACTTCAGAGTACTAAATCCCAAAATCAATAGTGCCTATAACATAACGTATGATCCTCTTTACAGCTCCAAGATGATGCTTAGTGGGGTTATGCATAAATCTTGAAACTATAGTCACAGAATGTGCTATATCAGGCTTTGTGTGAAATAATTCAAGCCACCCACGATGCTTCTATAATACTTTGCATTCGCAGGTCCAGTATCATCATCTCTGTTAATTTTTCATTCATATTCATAAGAGAATATGTTATTTTGCAGCCCAACATGTTGAACCTTTTGAGGAGATCCATTGCATACTTTCGTTGGAAAATAAGAATACCATCCAAACCTTGTTTAACTTCCAAACCAAGAAAATATTGCAATAATCTTAAGTTTGACATCTCAAATTTTTACATCATACTGGTTTTAAAATCAGCAACAATTAATTCACAAGACCTCACTGAATCATATTATCAACATAAAGGTAGACCATTAAAAAATCACTGTCACCATGTTGTTTCAAATAAAGGGTAGGCTCATTATCACCCCTTATAAAACCATTTTCATGAAAATAGGAGTCAATTTTATGATACCATGCAGGTGGGTCTTGTTTAAGATCATATAAATCCATTTTTTAACCTAAAGACTTTGCTTTCCTCATCATTAATAACAAAGCCTTCTAGTTGAGAAACAAATGCTTCTTTTTTCAATTCACCATTAAAAAAAGGTTGATTTAACATCAAATTGAAATATAGGCCATTTAAGTTGAGTAGCTAAATCTAGAAAGGTTCTCAATGTTTCAAAATGAGCTATAGGAGAGAACATTTCATCAAAATCAATACCTTGTGGTTGAGCATAGCCTTTAGCCACTAACCACATCTTGTGTTTCTGTACACTTCCATCAGCATTATATTTTCTTCTGTACACCCACTTGAGCCCAATTGTATTCTTGCCTTGTGGAAGATGAACTAACTCCTAATTATCATTATTCTTGATGCAATTCATCTCTTCAATCATTGTAATTTTTCATACTTGTTCTTTTTCAGCATCTGCATAGAACATAAGATCTGAAACAAAGAGAGCAAAGTTACAAGAATCATAAATTTCTCTTAAAGATCGAAACTTTCGAGGAGGTGTTTCATTTGAAGAGTTAGAGGGTGAACTTTCTGCTGAAGAAATTCTGTCTGCACTGGATGGTGAGAAATAAGGAGTTTATGAGCTGCTACCACTAGGTGAGGACAACTCTAAACCTGATGGCTTTGATTATGAAGGTATTAGATCAACACCAATTGATAAAGGAAAATTTTTTCCATCTTCTTTGCTACTCCAATTCCACCTAGCTTCTTCATTAAATATAAAATTTACACTTATGATTATCTTGCCACTAATTAGATTATACAACCTATAAGCTTTGGATTGCACACTACATCCAACAAAGATACATTTTTCAGACTTTTCATTAAGTTTTTGACAAGATGATTTGACCAAAGCATAGGCTATACAACCAAAAACTTTTAAGTTGCTTACCCTAGGCTTCACAACTCTCTATGCTTTATATGGTGTAATGCTTGGTACGGCTTTTCTGGGTGACAAATTAAGGAGATACACTGTTGTTGTCACTACTTTTGCCCAAAACTAATTTAGAAGCTCTCTTTCCTTCATCATACTTCTAGCCATTTCTATTACAGTTCGGTTCTTTCTTTCAACAATGTTGTTTTACTTAGGTGTATATGGTGAAGTGAGCTCCCTTTGAATACCATTTTCCTCACAAAAGTAAAAAATTCACTATAACAAAATTCACTTCCTCTATGATGTACACAACACCTTTATGCCACAATCACTTTGCTTCTCTACTAAAGCTTTAAATTTCTTGAAATTTTCAAGCACCTCATATTTTAATTTCAAGAAATAAACCCAACTCATTTTGCTATAATCATCAATAAACAATAAAAAGTAACGACTCCCATTTAGAGACTTAACATTCATTGGCCCACACAAATCTGCATGCACTAGTTCAAGATATTGAGAAACCCTTCAGGATTTCCTTAAGGGAAATGACTTTTTTAAACTTGGTTTTCCTAAAGCATAGCCTTCACAAAATCAATAGCATCAATGTTTGGAAACTTAAGGACCATATCTTTCTCATGCAATAATTTCAACCCTTTAAGATACAAATGACCATAATGGTAATGCCATAAATTAGAATCACTAATTCCTTTAGCAACAAAGGAATTATCCTAAATAGAAGAATCATTAAATAGGAACATTTTGTTTTTAGTCATCTTGATTGTAAAAAGGTTTTGACCATAATTTTTATCATGTATAGCATAAAAACCATCATAAAAAATAATTCTCAATCCACTCTCCATTAATTGACCCACACTCAACAGGTTTTGATTCAAATTAGCACATATGAAACATCATGGATTTGTTTCATTTTACCATGGTTAACACGAATAACAACAATACTGTAACCTTCACTTCAAAGTATTGTGTTATCTCTAAGTCGAACATTGGATTTTTATGATAAATCCAGTTCCTTGAACAATGATCGAGAACCTGTCATATGACTGGAACACCCACTATCAACAAACTAAATATCATCAAAAGGAATGTCAGTTTCATAAGATTGTGCCATAAACAATGTTTTTGCCTCCTCTGTCTCTGTAAAGCTAGCTTGCTTTTGCTCATCTCTTTGCTTTGCCCCACAATTTTCTTTTTTTTTTCCCAAATTTTTTACAATGATGGAACTGAATTGTGTTCATCAAATCAACCATGGCCTCTGCCACCACCACGATGTCTACCTCAGCCTCTGCCATGAAATCCTCCTTTACTGTTTCCTCTGCCATTAGAATTTGAGACTTTAGAAAACTCCCCCTTCACCTGAAATGCCTGCTCTTCATGCTTGTCTTAAAACTCATTCATCCTATCTTCATGAGCTTGCAAAGAACTCATTAGTTCATCAAAAGAATATTTAGACATATCATGAGCCTCCTTAATTGTAACAACAACAAAATTAAATTGAGGAGTAAGAGTTCTCAGAATTTTTGCAACTACTATTTCACCGGTAATTTTCCCCTATAAGACTCCATTTTATTAACTACAAAACTAGATTTAGACAAGTAATCTTGTATAGGCTCACTTTTTTGCATTCGAAGATTCTTAAACTCACGATGAAGAGATTAATGTTTCACAGAGATTACGTTATCGAAGCCTTGAAACTCAATCTTCAAAATATGTCATGCCTCTTTAGAAGTCAACGATGATGTGATTCTGGAGAAGAGGTTGTCATACACTACTTGTTGAAGAAAAAACAGAGTTTTTGCATCACATTTCTTATTTTTCTTCAATCGATGTGCATCTGTGTTTAGGTCTGCAAATTTGTCCTTAAACAAATCCCATAAATCTTGAGATTGCAAGAGGTTCTTCATCTTGATGGACCAAAACTCATAGGTATCTCCATTAAAAATGGAAGTCAAAGGTTGGGAGGTCATTGAAACACCCAAGGTTGCTGGTGAGACTCCATTGGTTGCCATGAGTTGCGGTTAACATATGAGAGATGAGTGAGGTCATTATTCAGCGAAAACACTAGTTCACAATCAAGGTAAAAATCAACTGCGGTGCTCTTTGTCTCTCGCACAAGCTCTGATACGAAGATTATTAGTGAAAGGGAAAGCTTTATTTGTCTGACTAAATTAAATAATAAAGAATAAGACAAAAGTGACTGTAAGCTTTCTTATTCACATAATGTGAAAAAGGCCCATGTATAAACAGGCATCATCATAAACTGAAGAAAAAAACAAAAAATAGTTAAAATATTGCAACAGAAAATTAGTTAGTGAGAATATGGCCCACTTTTTGACTTATTCAACAAACCAACAATATCTTAAAAATGAAACAATTATTCCTAAAGTAACAAAAATAGTTTCCACGTGCTTTAAAGTATTAATCAACAGATTGCAAGTCATAAATCAGCGACTTGTAAGACTAGACCTACAGAGGTCGACATCCAGCAGCAATCGGACAACCTCATTCGTGATCGAGCGAGAGGCTGGGCTTTTACTACTACATTGAATGACAATCTTAAGAACTTGGATCATCTCATCCCTTTCAAGTCTCAGATAATCATTTTTACAATGTCTCCATGACACCCAAAAAAGGGTTCATTTTTGTCGATAGCCAGTAAATGATAATCTTGTTATCTCCAATATCTACTTCTACTGGCTTCTCCCACAAATTAGTTCTAGCAACCCCACTTCAAACTCTAGACATCACATTTTTGTTGTTGCTTTAGATAAATATGCATATTTTGTTGTTGGAAAGTACAAAGGTAGAAGAAAAAAGGCTTTTATTTCTCTCTTTCAAATTTTTATCACAGTAAAATAATATCTGGGCTAGGTATCAACTATTAAAAAAAATACAAACTCTACAACTAAGTAATCTTTAATAAAATAACTATAAATTGCTTTGGAAATTTCCAATAAACTTGAAATTTGCACTATTTAAAACTAAACTTAATAAACTTTAAATCTATAGTTAATTCACCAATAAAAACATACTTTTACCTTCCCAAAATGTCTCTTATATTCACTACTTTTGAAGACAAAAACTCACATTTACTTAATTGCAACATTATTTCATAGTTAAAGGCATTTGACTATAAAATATATTCGTAGCCAAAAAATCAAGAACGAAAACAGTCGACTACGAATATTTTTTTGTAGCTAAATGTTTTTATATAATATGTGATTTTTAGCTACGAAAATCATTTTGTAGTTAAAGGCATTTGGCTATGAAAATATATTCGTAGCTAAAAAAAGAAAAAAAGAAAACATTTGGCTACGAAACTATTTTCATAGGCAAATGTTTTTAATTGAAATTATAGGATATGTTACTATTAGTTATGAAAGCGATTTGGTTACAAAAATATATTCGTAGCCAAAAGAAGAAGAATGAAAGCATTTAGCTATGAATATTTCTAACCAAATGTTTTCATTCTTCCAGCCAAATGTTTTTAAATCAAATTATAAGATCTGTAACTTTTAGTTACGAAAGTATATTCGTAGCCAAAAGAAGAAGAATGAAAACATTTAACTTTGAATATATTTTTGTAACCAAATGTTATGAAAATCATTTTGTATCTAAAGACATTTGGCCAAAATTTTTAGCCTATAGCTAAATTTTGGCTATAATTATATTTTCGTAGCCAAATGTTTTTTCTTAGCCAAAAGAAGAAGAATGAAAACATTTATCTATGAAAATATGTTTTTAATTGAAACTATAGGATATGTGAAATTTAGCTACGAAAATCATTTTGTAGCTAAAGTCTTTTGGCTACAAAAATATATTTGTAGCCAAAAGAAAAAGAAAAAAGAGAATAAAAAACTTGCACATCAACATTTTTAGTACAATAGGCTACAAATTTGGAAAAATGTAGCTAAAAGTGTGACTTTTAGCTACAATTTGAGTCAACCTTTTTATTGCAATATGTACAATTTTGGAAAAATGTAGCCAAAATTGTGACTTTTAGCTACGATTTTCAAATCGTCACCAAAAGAAACGTAGCCTAAAGGCTACTTTGTTGTAGTGTAGGTTTGTGCATAAATCTTGAAAATAAACATACTATCAGGTCTTGTGACTGTAAGATAAAATAAATTTCTAACCAAACTTTTAAATAAAGTAAGATCAACTCTCTTTGACAAAATTTTAATTCATAAAAAGAGGCGTGGATAAAGAATTACAGTCCCTCATGCCAAAATTATAAGAACAGTTTCATCATACTTCTTTTGACAAATAAAAATTGCATCATCTTGCTAATAAATCTCCATACTAAGGAAATAGTATAACAAGCCTATACCATTCATTTCATATCTTTTCATCTGTCTTCCTTAAATTTATTAATCATTTTTCCATTGTTCCTAGTATAAAACAAATCATCAACATATAAAGCAACAATGAGAATGCTTGAATTACCTTGAATCTTCACATACAAGGTTGACTCACTCTTACTTTTTTTGAATCCTTGCCTCGCAAAATAAGAATTAATTTGGCTATACCAAGCCCTTGGTGCTTGCTTCAATCCATATAAAGCTTTCTTCAACTTATACACTTTGTTTTCTTCACCTTTCTTGATAAAACCTTGAGGTTTTGAATATACACTTATTTTTTCAATTCTCCATTTAAAAATGTAGATTTGGCATCAAGTTGATAAATATTTCATCCTTTTTGGGCTGCTATGGCAATTAGAGCACGGATGGTGTCAAGTCTTGCAACCAATGCAAATGTCTCATTGTAGTTGGTTTTGAATTGTTGTAAGTATCCCTTAGCTACAACTATTGCCTTCTTCCTTTGAATTGAGCCATCTTAATTAAGCTTCATTTTGTAAACCCATTTCACTTCAATGATCTCCTTTTTTTGAGATTTCTTAACAAGTTTCCAAGTCTTGTTCTTTTCAATTGCATGAATCTCTTCTTTCATTGCCTTCCTCCAATCTCTCTCTTTAAATGCTTCTTAAAAAATTTTCGGTTCAAGTACACAAAAGTTGTATCTTGTAGAAACATTACTTAAGTTCCTCATTTTCTTTGGAGTTGAGATTAGAGAACAAGAATTTGGAAAAATACAGATCTGTTTAAAGTTTCTTTATCCTCCTATTTTTCTTCACTATCATATTGCAAAACAAGTCCTTTTCTCTGTTTTCATCATTCCAATTTATAGTGGCATTTTCATTAAATAAAACATCTCAACAAATAAAACTTTTATTTGTCTTCAAGTTATATAACCAATAACATTTAGATATAGAGTTGTAACCAACAAAAATATATTTTTCACTTACTTCATCAAATTTGTTTATTTTATCCTTTGGAATTTGAGCATAACAGACACCTTCAAATGCTTCACTAATGCCTTCCTTCCACTCCATGCTTCAATTGGAATATGATGCTACACAACTTTTATAGGACTTCTATTTCACAAATACATTGCTTTTTATGTTGTTTCAACCTAAAAATCTATTAGTCATCATTTGTCATGAATCACTGATTTGGCTATCTCCATCATGACTTGATTTTATTTTTGAACTACACCATTATTTTGTGATGTATTGTAGCGCGCCCTTATCGCAAGGTACACACCGGGATGTCCGGAGATCATTCCGATACATAACCTACGATAAGGGCGAGCTACGTTCGTTCACTACATTTACTTCTCATGGCATCATATAAATATTCACTTATAAAGCATCAATAGAAAAACCACAATATTTTTAAACCAAATTTTTCCTCGTTTCATTTCATAAAACCCGAATGTCTACATTGTGTCTTTCAATATTCTATATGTACATCATCAAAACCCAATACAAAAGTACTACATGAAAGAGGAAAATATACAAAATCTAACTAATCTTTCCAAAAATCCTAACTGACTGACCTTTGAGTCATAACTTCTCTTGCCAATCACAATCTACACAGTTGATAGAGCCTCTCAATAGCTAGAGTCATCTCTCGGTCCTGAAAAGATAACGTTGCAATTTTGGTGAGTTTTGCAAACTCAATGAGGTAACCATCATCGATGGTTCACTCAATCCATGCAACACATCAATTCACAAAACAATTATTTCACAA
>JANZLH020000098.1:316714-329173 GCA_026770325.2 Erythroxylum fimbriatum
CAAAAAAGTTCTTTTTAAAATGATAACTAAATAGTCAACTGATTTCTTAAAAAAAAATTTCTAAAAAAAATCTACAGAAAAAAATTTTAGTAACAAAAATTCTACTGGTATAATTTTAACTAAACAGAGGTTGAATGACCCGAACAATCTTTTTTTTTAATGTTTCTCTTATATATATATATATATATGTGTAACTACAAACTTTTTACCTTTTAATTGAATATGAAATTTCTCTACTCCTTCCCTTTACATTGACAGCATTAATTACATTGGCCAAAACTTTCAAGCATTTGAATAGTTGATCACTACGTAATTGACGGCGCAAAAAAGTAATTTACGGTACCACAACATTTCTTTTGACTTTGCCACTAACTCAATTTTCTAGGAGAATGTTCCAAAGTTGGCTAACTTTTCCCTGTAATACGCGTTATACATATAATAAATATTTGAGTTAATTAAAAAATAACAAAATATTTATTTTAATTTTTAACAAAAATAACCCTACGTTAAGATTTTTATCAATGTAAATAATACGATGAACCATATTATATTATTATTTTTATTATGTAGCTATTACATATTATATTCTATAAATTTTATTATTTAATAAATAAATAATAAACAAATTATAAACTTTTTATTTGTTTTATTGTGTTTAATTTTTTAAATCTTAAAATTCATACCTAATACAAATATACGATGTGATAGCTATATAGCAAAAATATAAGTCAGCATTAACAAAAAAAATTAATATTGAACTATTTTTCAACAATTAATACTATATTTTAAAGTTTAAGTTACTAGTAAAAATTGAGTAACTTTTAAAAAAATTTAATAATTATCCTTAAATATGACTAAAAGTCTTATAACAAAACTAGTAACTTGTGTTCGCGTCAAACTAAACATTTGACGTACAAAGAATATACAAAGGTTTGTGTCTTGTCAACAAAATCAACGGTTCGTGTATGTATGAATGGAAAATAAGCATACACACAGGAGACAGAGTTCCACGACTTCGGCGAGAGCAAGTCTCGAGAGCACACGGGAAGGGTTAAGCGCACAGATAAAAGTTACGTGGTAGAGACAACAATGGCAGATTTGAGCCCCTTTAACTAGTTGTTTGATTGGAACTAGAAAAAAGAAAAAAAAAGTAACTGAATCATAGAACTTTATTGATAAATTTAAGAGCTAAAATCTTAAACTTTCAAATTAATCCGTATGAAGAGAATTAAACTCTAAAATAAAGGAATTAATCTTCTCAAAATTACTCACTTACTCTAACTATCAGATATTTATAATGTCAAACTTCTAATTGCAATAAAAGATAGACTCCTAATCGTGATAAAAGATAATACCTAATTGTTAAAATAACATAATGACTAAAATAATGGGATAACTACTAGATGTGCATAATGGGATCGAACTACTGATTGACTAAATCTTGGCCCACGTGATCCTCATGTGTTGTAGGTGTCGTATCAATGCATTCCTCATGAAAATTTGCATTGTCCTCAAGGCGAAAAGAGAGAAATCTCTGCAAATTCCCCTGTTCCGTTGCCTTCGGCCAAAGCTTCTGCTGATGCGTTGTCGTCGTCTTCATCGGCCATCTTCATGAGAGTGAGGGTCGCGGCCTTGCAGCGATGGCCGGGGGAGAACTTCTCGTTGCAACGAAAACACAGCCCCTTCGAAATATGCAGTTGTCTCTTTTGGTCCCAAGTGCGCAAAGTTGCTAGTCCAGAAGAAGCAGAAGCAGAAGCAGATATGGAATGTTGTGCTGTTGGGTTGTTGGTGAATAGACCTACACGTGACAAATTGGAAGTTTGGGCCTGTAAGGTATTGGGCCTATTAGAGTTGACTCATTGGTTTGCTTTTGGCCCATTTTTAAAATTGATCTTTTGTTCAAACTCTAGTGTCAAACTCATAGCCCGATAGACAGATCTAGGCTTGTGGATTCTCACATCAGATTTCAACTCATCTCGCAACCCACTAAGGAAAATACCTAAGAGACAATGTTCGGGCCAATTTTTGACTCGAGCTGAACGTTTAGCAAATTCCTGACGATATTCTTGTATTGTACCCGTTTGACAAACAGCAAAAAAATATTCATCTAGATTTTAGAATTCAGCGGGACCATATTGTTCTTAAAGCGCGTTCACTAACTCTTCC
The DNA here is from genome assembly GCA_026770325.2 of Erythroxylum fimbriatum. NCBI lineage: Eukaryota > Viridiplantae > Streptophyta > Magnoliopsida > Malpighiales > Erythroxylaceae > Erythroxylum > Erythroxylum fimbriatum. The sequence goes on from JANZLH020000098.1 coordinate 318,881, forward strand.
CAATACAAAATGGTTCTCTCGTAATTGATCCAAGCGAACAAATCAAGTGCATCACCTTCCAAAATACATAGCCGCTACGTCAACTTTCGATTCTTCGGGTGTTTGATAATACCTGAAGTATTTATCAGCCTTCAAAATCCAACCATGTGGATCACCTCCTTCGAATTTTGAGAATTTTATCTTAGTATAAGGTGGACACGTGGTACTTTTATGACCTCAGTATTGTTCTCCTTCGTCCCCTGTCTCATCGTTCCAATGAGATCTTCCCCTTGTTCGCCGATCATTACTACTCTCAGGTTTCTTCCCCTTGTCAGTTTGAGCTTTTAACGCAGCTACATCAGCAACTATGGTGTCGAATATCTCAAGACGAGAGGCTATGGCAGCTAATTGTTGAGATACTGGTTCCGGTATATTATTGTGGGTTTATGGTGGCGGGTCATTGGTGGATGAATGAGTGATAGCCATGGCTCTGATACCAAATTGATAGGAACCAGAAAAAAGAAGGAAAATATAAGTAACTGAATAATATAACTTTATTGATAAATTTGAGAGCCAGAATCTTAAACTCCCAAGTCAGTCCGTATGGAGAGGACTAGACTCCAAAACAAAGGGATTAATTTTCTCAAAACTACTCACTTGCTCTAAATATCAGATATTTATAATGCTAGACTCTTAATCGCAATAAAAGATAGACTCCTAATGGTAATAAAAGATAATACATAATCGGTAAAATAACAGAATAGCTAAAATAATGGGATACTACTAGATGTGCGTAATGGGATCAAACTATTGATTGACTAAATCTTGGCCCATGTGATCCTCATGTGTTGGAGGTGCCGTATCATTGTTCAGTCGGTGGAGCAAGTCTTCTCCAGCCTCCTAATTTAAGATTTTGCAAGTTTGAGTTGTGATAAGTGGTCGGATTGGTAATGGAGAGGGATGGCAATGGGCAGCCCCATTGTTAGACTTAAATGCGAGTCTGTCTGATCATAGGTTGACTGGCAAATTTTTTTTAAAAAAGTTGTTTTTGATAAAAACAACCTTTAGTTAGGCCACAGGTCCGGGGAAGCCTTGGCTTAAGCCCAACCCTGGGCTCAATTGGGCCAAACAATACCGACTCATAGGTCGATCAACCTAGCCCAGCTTGAGCCGGATTGTCATCCCTAATAATGGATTAGAATCAGTTTGAACTCTTTTTTTATAGTCTAATGTTCGATCAAGTTTAGTTTTGACGTGGAACGTGTTGCAGATGATTTCCAAGAATGGGCTGCGCGCCAGAAGTCCAAACGAAAGAGTTCGCAGATTTGATGGGCTTCAAATAGTCAATAGTTTTTTTTAGTCAAACTCTATTGTTTTAATTATTTGCGTTTTAGGGTTTGAGAGCTATTTAAACTCTTTTCTACACTATTTTGGGGGACTTTTGGAAAAGAAATTCATATTTTGGGGATTCTCTGAATTGAATTCAGGTTTCGGATTGAAACATGTGTGTTTACGCTTTACTCGCTGCGTCAATCACTTCACTTGTTTTCCATCCTAGTAATTAGGGTTGTCCAAATGTTGGGTCGGTCAGGTTTGTGTATAAAAATATCGAGTTGGCTCATCTCTATTATGTTCAAAATTCCAGAGAGGGACAACCATTTTCTTTTCCCGTACTGCAGAAATTAGGAACTTATGACATGCTAATCTTGAAGATATCAATAGCTTAGTACAAGAATCCACCTTAAAATGGAAAACTATACATTACTGCATAAAAAATAATATAAAAGTGCGAGAGGATTAAAAGTTCTTATTTACGAATGAGTCCCAAACTTAGACTCATGTTCTACTTGTTTCGAGTCCCGTATTTAATCGATACTTCTAATAATAAAACATCAGTTGAATCTATAATGATTACTTGAAGTAACATTATTTTAAAATCCTTCAGGTTCTTGTTAAATGGATGATAGAGCTTACAACTTTTGATATATACTTCACCACATGATCATTGTAGGGGAATTCCCATTACAAGAGGAGGGAACATATTTTAAAATCCAAAAAAAGTGTTTGAATGATAATTTTAAACTACGAAAGGTACATAAAACTAAATAGTACAATTTGTTGCTTACATTCCTCATTTTGCATGTAAAATCATCATCATTTCTAGTATTTCTCATCTGCAACAATCACATATATCGTCTCTCTTCCTATCTATCTCAATCTCTGCTTGAAATAATGAATATTTGAAATAAAAACAAAATTTAATACTTCAGCATCTCTAATTAGATGAGGATAAGACATTTGTGGAAATGGGCCTCAGAATGTTCCTACGTTATATTAAGCAAAGCTTGTGAAGGTGCAACTCAGTATTTTTTTATTTTCTTGCTAGACATGGTCACTTAACAATAACAATGCAGAGCAAATTTCATAATCCAATCAACACTGCAAGTGTTTCTGTATAACAATATGTTGGAACTTTTTGTACTTGTTAGAGTATTTCGTATTGACTAAACATGAAAATCTTAAACAGTTTATAAATGTTAAGGTTTAGCTAACTAAATGACTAATTATGATCATTTTAACAATGGTTGACCCAAGCTCAATTATTATTAATGAACTCTACACTCTGCTCATTCTAGAAATTCTAATAGTATCAACTATCAAATCCAACGAACATGTAAAAATGCTGATCTGGCCATACTCCTATGTGATTGATGGGTCACAAAGAAAGCCCAAAAGTATTTTTAATGAGCCCATATTAACGGGGAATGTGTGTACAAGATATGGTGGAAGTGAAACTAAAAAGTATGGGTAAACTTCTAAGATTTTCAATTTTTAATAGGTAAGTTCCTAATGTTTTACCTTTGACATATTAAATTTTACTGTCACTAAATATTCATAAATTAATTACTAAATATATAAAATTTAAGAATGCATCTCTATTTTTATAAATATAAATAACTCGTTACACAAATAATTAATTTTCGTGATAAATTATGTTTTAATATGAATTGTTTTTATTTAATTTTTGTTTTATGAAAACATATTTATTTTTTAATGTCTGTTTATTCATTGTATTGTCGTGTATAATTGCATAATACATATTGGCATTGTTTATTATGCAATGAAAGTTATGTAACACTTCTATGTGAAATATTTGAATATGAATCAAAAAGTATGTCAGAAAAATAAGAGAATGGCCTATCATATAAGCAACTGCTTCTAATATTTGTTATAAATAGAGATAAGGCATATTTAAATTTTTTTTTTATCTTGATGAAAATTGATAGCAAGAAGCTTAAAGCATAAATATCGCCTTAAATTATAAAAGACAAAGAGAAATAGCTCTGGATTGATTAGATGGTCACTACATATGTCTTAAGTGTCATATATATGTAAGTTATAAAAAGATGAATTTCAGATCATATTAGTGAAGTCATGTTAAATATTAAGTATGCTTATGCTAACATTTGTACAAATTTTCATAAATATGAGATGTCACTATAAATGAAAAAGATTTAACACTGTAATATATGGCTCATATCATGTATATAAAATAAACCATAAAAAAAGATTAATGTAAATTATAAGATTTTATCTTATATTGCGTGAGACCCAATAAGTTAAATAAGCCTCATAATATACCCTTATAGCTCTTGTCTAATTGTTAAGAATTAAATTTAAGATTTGTCATTTTAAAGTATTATTAAAGAATCATATGTGATGCAATCTTGTGAAATAATTTCAAGAAAATAAATTAAACACAATTCAAGAAGATTTAGAATAGAAAAAGGTTATTTTGACTGATAGCTCATATAAAGTTTATGAAACAAATGAAATTAAACAATAATAAAGATATGAGACATGACCTATGGTAAAAACATATAAAATCTACTCAAGTATCATCCATTGGTCAAAATGTCGATCATATATTAGTCATGAATTATTGAACGGTATAAAAATTAAAAAAATTTAATCAGTTAATTCATATGTATAAATGAGAGTTGATAGGCACAAACATCTGTGATAATATGAGTATCCGATTATAAATTATAATAACTACTGAATTGCCAAGACGGTTTAAAATTTTCCAAAACTATAAGATATAAGATTCGACTCTAAAAGCATACGGCTAAAAGAGAATATCACTGAAAATAAGTCTTTAAAAAATCAAAAGTCGTCCTTAGTCCTTACTATTTAAGGCGCTCGTTAGCTTCCCTCTCAGATGGTGTCGCATGAAACAGAGCAAAATGCAGCTTATCAGGAATTGCCTCGTGAGATCTGGAGCAATTCCCAACTTGGCAAATCAACGTCAAGCATTTTTTAGGAGTAGGCACCGTTGCTTTGCACGAGCGTCTGATACTCTTTAGAGCAAGCTAGAATATAAATCTGTATTCTAAATATATCAATAGTTATGTAGATATATACTTCACGTTTACTTCAACTTTTGCAACTACATCTTTAACATAATTATACTTGATCTCGGTATGCTTTGTTTTGCAAAAATTTGGAAGCTTTCGTATAAGCTATTGATGTGTAACTATCATAGTTGATTAATAATGGATAAATTTTAGTTATAATGACTCCCAAATGAACTAAGAAACATCTAAGTCAAACATCTTCGTGTACTATAACTAAAAGTGCTATAAATTAGGCTTCCATCGTAGATAAAGCAACAAAAAATTATTTTTGACTTATTGGTGTGCGTTGTTAGGCATATACAAATTAATACCTTATTCATACCATTAATTAATTAACAACTTAGTATAGGATGAAATAAGAGTCGATCCCACAAGGAGAGTGTTGTTTATTAAAATTTCATTTTGAATGCAAATGAGAGTATTAATAAAGTAAATGTATGTAATTATAATCCCAAATAAAGCAAAATTCGTTTAGAAAGCCAACAAAACAAGATGAACACCTATAATTTGATGCTTAAATCATCTCAAACTCATGCACAACTTGTACCCATGTTATTTACCAAATTTCAGCCCCTTAAATCAGAAAATTATGATCATACAACCTAATAAATCAGATATGGAATTTGCACACTAAAACAACATGTAATTCACTAGTTTCACCTCATTAAACTTTAAAGATTGTATTATACTTAAATCCTTTAATAGCCCAACATGTGAGCTGTCATTTATCATGTTTTTGGCACTTAAAACAAGTTAAAAATCATGTTAAAACTTCATAAAATCAGAACAAAATGTACAACTCAAAAATAAAGAGCAAACAATGCAAATTCAGCTTCTTTGAACATTTAAGATTGCTTCTTTCAAGTTCATTTAATCTCATCATCTTTCACTTGGATTTCTAGGCATAGTAAACTTAAATGTATGTAGAAATCATGTTAAGAAAACAAGAAAACAACAGTAAATAGTCAGCTCTCAAATCTGATTGCATAAATAGTCTAAGAATAACACTATCATATTCAAGTTGCATATTTCTAAAATTCCAATTTTAGGAAATTAATTTCAGGAATTTTTCTAATTGCATTCTAGCATTCAAATAACTCCCTAAACATACGCAAATACAAAACAAGTATAAATGACTAGTTCCAGACATAGATTAATCATAATCTAGAAAATACGCAAACTGTACACAACTGGACAACAACCTGCACATCAAATTAGATTTTGTATTTTGTTGTTTCTTCTTTTCAAAGATGTTTTAGGACTTCAACTTTTAACCTTTAAGAATTATAAAACCAGGACATATATAATGGGATGCGGGAAAATTGCATGTAAACATTTAAACACAGCTGAAACGGAATATTTAGGGCCTGGGGATATTTTCTCATCAATCACTTTACTACATATCCTCTAAACTTCCAGCTTCAATTACTTATTTCAATCAAGATGTTCTCCAATTAATTTTGTAGAACTTAGTCGTTAAAATCCTTTAACTTGTGGCCTTATCTAGTAAAAAAGCATAATAGACCAAAAACCATACCACACACATGTAAAGATAGGAAGGGGGTCCAATCAGAAACTGGAACTAATTAATGAAAACATAAACTTTTAACACTAAAAACACAACATAAACAAAATTTGAACATACATATTAACAAGTTAGTAATCATACATTAAGCCATAAATTTAGTCATCTGAGTTTAGATTTTTATCATCGGCATCCCGACCTATAAAGTAGGCCAACTGTAAAGACGCTCACCAACTGAGCTCTCCTTATCTCCCTTTATTATTCTAGAACTGAACTAACCCAACTATAAATTGATTAATGCAATTATTTCTAAGAAGACATCATTAGCCCCAAGAGCTTCAACCAACTAATTAACGAAATTCCTAGATCATGCGAAACTCTAATTAAATCTCAACTTTTTGACCAACTAATGATTTAATAGTTGTTACTTGACTCGCTAAACTCAACAGAAATTATGGACTAAGGACAAAGTGATAGCAAACAATTCACATTCAAATATATCAAGACGTTTCTAAATTTCATAAGAACACGAATCATCAATAAATTGGCTTCAGCATCGCACAAATACTGAAATACTCGTAATGTTAAAATAACTTGAAAATAATTATCTCAAATTATCCAAAACAAATAACTAAACTAAAATTATAAAACTTTTAAGCAAATTAAATTTGGAGAACTAGATACAAAGAGAGTAAGAGTGAGAGAGACTCATTCGATTGATAGCCTGGACTCTATAGTTCAACGATTACTTTGACGTGATAGCTTAACCTGTGAAATCCTTCTCCCAAAGGACTTGGGATGAAAAAGTATATTAAGGAGCTTGATTTCAAGCAAAATATGCATGTGTTTTATTGTGATAGTTAGAGTGTTATTCACCTTGGTAAGAACTCTACATTCCATACAAGATTGAAGCATATTAATGTGAGATATCATTCGATTAGGGATGTGTTGAATTCCAAGCAGCTCTCACTTGTAAAAATCCATAACGACCATAATGGTTTGGATATGATTACTAAGGCCTTGTTTAGGAAGAAGCTTGAAGTTTGCCACTCGATTGTTGGAATGGCAAACTCCTCCACTTTGTCATGAGGGGGAGATATGTTAGGTTAGGTCACTCAAAGTGAAGGCCCAACTTGTGCCCACTTTAAGGGCATTTTAGACACTGCTTTAGACAATATAAATACCTCCTTTTCAGTTATTTTTAGAGCTAAGTGAATTGAGATAAAGAAGTGAAAAACCCTAAATTAAAAAGTAAGGGTGAGCAGAAATTTTCTGCACAGTGTCGTCGAAAGAAAACGACTGCTAGAGGAATTTTCATCGTTAAATCAGGCTAGAATTTTGATAGACTATTCAGGACCCATTTATGATAATTCGAACCATTCAAGAGAATCACCCGACTTGTATTAGCCACCATAATGCAACACAAGTTAGAATCCCACTGATAATGAACTTTTCTTTGATACCAGTATATTGGGAAAAACCAATATCAATCCACAAACCCAAATCACAAATAACTTGTACAACGAAAACTCAACAATCCACCAACAAAAAAACAACCGACTCTGACCAAACTAATCAATCACATAATATCCATAAGTAAATATCTCAAGCTGACAGTAACAATAAAATCATCAACGAAAAAGAATGCTAAGAATTTTTACGTAGAAAACATCCTCAATGCGAGGAGTAAAAACCACGGGTCCATAGTCTACAAAAAACTCCACGAAGGCTATATTTAGTTGGACGTAATATTTTTAACGAAATGGAATTGAATGTTTTATAATGAAATGAAATATAAATAGATGTAATATTAGAAAATTGTTGTTTGCGAGGGATGGAAAGGTTCATAATGTAATATAGTGAAACGTTGTTTGGATGAAGGGTTTATAATGTAATATAGTGTAAAGTTGTTTATCATTTTACATTCCATCGTAAACCTCCCAAATCGGAGGTTTTTCATTTTTACTGTTTAGGATAGAATGAGATATAATATGAAATCCCTTTCATCTCATTCCATTCAATTATAAACCCTCAACCCAAACGATGAATAATATTACATTCCATTTCATTAATAAACCTCCAACTAAATATAGCATAAATCAAATTAACGAGTTCTACAATTGTTCCTAGATCATTTAGGAGCTCAACAACATCATCAAGATTATAGATTTTGACATCAATAAAAAAAAGTTTGATTATAAACTTATGTAATTATTGTAATATTTATTATTGATAAGAACCAATTATCTATAAATATTGTCCTATCTTTTTGCAGATTAAAAGTAGTCTTTAATTTTTTTTCCAGAATTCTTTTCCATAGTATTTTCTCTTTTCTATATGCTTTGAACATCACATCTTATTTATTATAGTTTTGAAACTTTTACAATTTCCTTGACATTGAGAAGTTATTAGAATTTGTACTATTATAGGTGTCCAAATTTATCAATTTTAATAGGGTACTGTTAGTTTTAGCCTCAAAGAGTCAATTCTTAATCATGATTCTATATAAGATATTATTTGTTTATGTTAAAACTAAGTGTTTTCTTGTTTAACAAAGGACTTGATCATCGTATCTAGGTCAAATAAAGCATATACTAGGTGGATGTATATGATTTTGTAGGATTAGAAAGATTTGTCTGCTAAAAATTAAACAAAATAAATATAATGTTTTAGTGACATAAAATAAGTGACTTCATTATTAAAAATAACAGTAATTTTATAGTGACTTATAAATATGAAAAATTATGATATTTTCATTTTATGCAACGTTTAAAATAATTATTTTATTTAATTATTTATCCGACGTTGGCTTTTCGCATAGTTTTATATATACAAATGTTTAAGATTCTTGATTTACTCTTTGTTCTTTGAAGAGTAGTTAATTAGTCACAGTAATTCTAGACTCCGTTTCTGATTGATGCAGTTAATAAGAGTGACTTTAAACTATATATTCGAATAGCTTTTTAGTTTTGATGAATAAGTTGAACGATATTGTTTTCTATGATAATAAATAACACATCAATTTGAGTTTTTGATTTGAAAATTCATTTCCAAAACTCATGATAAATTTTTTATATAACTAACCTATATTAACAAATTATTTTGTCAATTCCAATAAAATTATTGTAAGGTTCAATTGGTGTGCATCTAATAGGAATTTAACTTACGAATTCGCAAATTACGAGTTGGGGGCTTAACAAGAATCCTTATATACGATGAATAACTAAATTTTAATTAAAATAAAATCTTATCAATCCAATTTAAGAAGAATGAATGAAAGAACATCTATTTCAATCCTGAATTATTGAACTGAGATAGATCAATAGTCGACCTCTATAGTATTTGATTATTAGATTATTTAACACTTCAGAAGATGGTCAAGGCAGCTTGCTTTCAAGTGCCCATGTAGTTATAAAAATTCATTTTACTCAATAGTATATAAGTTAATTATTACTGCATATCTTTCTTATTAGTTTGTTTGTTGCTGTATCTAATTAGGACCTTAAACAGTATATAAGGTTCAATGATGATGGCGTTATCCGCTAAGAACAAGATCGGTTTTATTGATGGCTCGATCCCTCGTCCTGCTTTAACCTCGTCAAATCTCAATGCTTGGAAGCGAGCTAATGATCTTGTTAATTCCTGGATCATTAACTCTGTTTCAAAGGAGATCTCGGCAAGCTTGCTTTATCATGATGCTGCCTTTGAAATTTGGAAAGATCTTGAGGCTCGATTTCAACAAAAGAATGGACCTTGTATCTTTCAATTGAAGAAAAAATTAGCTGAGCTTTCTCAAGGTACACTTTCGGTTACCTCTTATTTCACTGAATTGAAGATTCTTTGGGAAGAATTGTCCTCCACAAAGCCTCTGTGTTCTTGCTTAGCTTGCTCTTGTGGTGGTGTGAGAAAAATGCTTGATGATTATCAGCGTGAATATGTTATGGCTTTTTTTATGGGACTTAATGATTCTTATAGCCAGACTAGGAGTAATATTCTCTTGATGGATCCTTTACCTAGTATTGCCAAAGTCTTCTCTCTTGTTGTTCAAGATGAGAATCAAAGGAATATTTGTAGTCCTGTTGTGGCCTCTGATGCAGTTGCTTTTGTCACTCAACATAGCACTGCTTCTTCTTCTAAGAAAAGAAAACCTAGATGCACTCATTGCGATGCCATTGGTCATACACGTGATAAGTGTTATAAGCTCATTGGCTACCCTCCTGGTTATTTTGATAAGCCAAAACCTGGTAAATCAAAGCATGTTTCTGCTCCTGCATCTGCTTTTGCCAACAGTGTACAAACTGTTATGGAACCTGATTCTCTCTCTGCTAGTCAATGTCAACAGTTGATTCACATGCTTACTGCTCAGCTTCA